>JAXGGA010019462.1:0-20050 GCA_038373865.1 Uloborus plumipes
GTTATTTTACGGAAGAAAAAATAACGGCAAGCATATTATGTTGACGGCCATACGAGTTTACGGCAGAATATTATTATAACGGCCAGTGACCGGACCCTTTTTTGCCGGTCTTTGGCCGTATTCTTACGCTGAGATTTTTAACAGTGGTAGCAAGGAGCGAAAGTTTCCGTTTTGAAGGAAACAGAAATTTTTCGTCAAAAAATGAAGGAAAATGTACTGTATAATGACCCGACTTTTCTGAGAGTATATGTTAGAAGTTCCGACGCGTGTCAACGTGTGGAAAAGGCGAATGATCAGAAAAAAGCCCCATTAGCTACTGTACCAATCATATCAGAATTACTTGCCAAAATAAATGTTGATGCTTGTGGGCCTTTGCCAATGTCCACTGAAGGTAATAAATACTTAATTACGGTAATGTGCTTGGTTTAAAGTACCCAGACGCTGTCCCAGTGCCAGATATAGCTTCGAAGTCGGTTGTAAACGCACTTCTACAAGTTTTTAGTCGAATGGGTTTTCCCCAGGGAAATCCAAACTGATCAAACCGTACTATTGTACGAGAAATGGTTGGAACCCCCAGAAAAAGACAATACGGTTGTCAAATACATCTTTGATTTGATAAATAGGTTCAGACAAAGCAGAGAATTGGCTTCAGAGTCGATGGAAGATAAGAGAAACAAAAGGGAAAAATGGTACGACAAAAATGCCATTAAAAGATAATTTCAGGAGGGAGATATGGTATTAGTCTTAAAAGTAAATCAGCCTCATAAATTAGCTCCAAAATGGAAAGGACCCGGTAAAATCGAGAAAAAAATATCAGAAACTTATTACGTAGTCAGCTTTCAAGAGAATCAGGCGGGAAATAAAGTTTTTCACATTAATATGCTAAAACTATATTACAAGAGAGTTGAACTTATAAATATGGTAAATTTCGTGGAAGGGGAATTATCTGAACCATTAGAAATTGAGGAGGATTTTCCTTACATGGTAACTGACCCCAATGTATTTTATTTTAATGAAGTCATTGAGCAAAATTGCTTGAGAGAAAGACTGAATAATGATCAAATCCTAGAATTGAGGAATTTGTTGGTTAAGTTTTCTGTAATATTTTCCAAGGAAAACTGATTTGGTCCGAAACGATATTGAGCTAATTAGGGACAAGCCCGTACAAAGTCAACCATACAGGATGACAAATCGGCAGAACGAAATGTTAAAGGTAGAGATCGAGAAAATGTTAAAATACAAAATTATAGAGCCAGGTGCATTAGAATACACCCCAAGTAGCATCAACTCATCGGATTTTGCTCGGCCGATCAACTAACTCCTCGTAAACTGATCCCGTAACGCACGACGACATCGTTCCGATCAGTATCCGAGCACGGTTTTCGATGAGCTACTTTTCATCGGAAAGCGATATCCTTCCGATCAATTTTCCCGATGAAAATAAGATGAGCTATATTCCATCGGAAAATGATATCCTTCCGATCAAGTTTCCCGATGAAAATTAGCCGAGCTATATTCCATCGAAAAACGATATCCTTCCGATCAAATTTCCCGATTTAAAATATGCCAAGCTACAGATTTCATTGGAAAAAGGTCGTAATGAACAAATTTTCTGATAAAATTTTTCCCAATCCCAAATTTTTATTCAATATGCAGTGTTGGCTCATTAATCATAGACTTAGTGGCGTGATGGTATAGCGTTGGCTTTCCACGCCGATAACCCGGGTTCGATCCTAGAGTTGACCAGGCACACTTGGTTGGGAGAAATAAAAAGAAAATGATCCAAAATTCATCGCCGCGGAACTAAACTGCTCGTATATTGATCCAACTCTCATCGTATTTTGATCCAAAATTTATCGCCACGGAACTACACTGCTCGTATATTAATCCTACTCTCATCTTATTTTTATCCAAAATTGATCTTTAATTCATCGCCACTAGCTACACTGCTCGTAAATTGATCTAAATCATATCGTATTTTCATCCTAAATTCATCGCCACGGAACAGCACTGCTCGCGTATTGATCTAAATCACATCGTATTTTAATCCAAAATTGATCCTAAATTCATCGGCACGGGACTGCACTGCTCGTAAATTGCTCCAAATCTCATCGTAAACTCATCGGATTTTGCTGCTCGGATTCTGATTGGCCGATGAGACATATTGAAGCAATTCCCGATGAAAACTCATCGAAATCCGATCATCGGCCGATGAGAATTTCATCGGGTGAATGGCCGATCATCGGCCGATGAGATTATGCTGCTAGGGACGTCACCTATGGTCCTCGTTGAAACTCCTGGTAAGGATCCTAGACCATGCATAGACTACAGAAAGTGGAATGAAATTACGCGTACCCAGTTTTATCCGATACCCAATATCGAACAACGGGTAGAAACAGTGGCTTCCGACAGATTTATCTCTCTGATAGATTTAACTAAACGGTATTGGCAAATACCGTCGCATTTTTTTCTGAAACCTGGGAGGAGCATTTAAAACATTTGCACGACATATTGGAGAGGGTAAAAAAGGCCAGGTTGACAATCAAACCGTCAAAGTGTAAGTTTGCTCAGGACGAGGTACAATACCTAGGTCACATAGTAGGAAGAGGTAAATGTTCGCCGTCAGAACTTAATATTAAAGATATCCAAACTTTCCCAGTTCCTAGTACGAAGACAGAAGTAAGAGCTTTCTTAGGTTTAGCTGGGTTTGTGGAACAAATCTGACTTACCCCCCTCTTGGCGACTTTTTCCTGTTGGCGCCAAAAAATCATCGCCAAGACTTCGATGTACGACAAAAAACATCGTACAACATTCTTAGCGATGCTCTTTTGGCACCAACAGAAAAATTCATATTGACATAAAAAATGTAAAACACTATTATAGTGGAAAAGGAAATATCAAAAATCCTCAATTTCAACAAATGAAGAATACAAACGTTTTTCAGATAACAGTGATTTCTCACATGTATACGAAAGTCAGCACAGTAAAAAATCACACTCAATACTATACTGCAAAGTTATTGCAAATATACGCTTCAAAATCAACAAAACAACCCAACAAAAACATCTATGGTTCATAATAAAACAACGTACTACAACTGCATGAAATGCAGCGTATAAGCGCTGCAATAATACTACTGTATAGATACATTTGCAGAAAAATAACACTATTTGTTTTTTAAAGAAGCAAAGATTCCTTATTTCCATAGTAGCATAGTAAATAAAAACTAGCCAACAACAAAATCAATAACTTTTCAAACATATGTCGCACTAAAGGATTTTGTCAATGTAAAGTCAAAACAATTTGAAAAGTTCCTCAAATTTCGATATATGAATAGTAAAAACGTCTCCTAAGTACGTCGCAAACAACCATCAATTAATTTTCTATTATGTTTCAAAATTGCTTATAAAATTTTCCATAAAATGACGCTTCATATTTTTCAAAAGTACCAGAGGTGGCTTATTTTAGTTATTCAGTACATAAAATTAAAGCTTTTATAAATAAAAACGCTATAAAAGTATTATTAAACTACAGAAAAGTATTTTTCCATATGTTGCTAAGGAAACAAATAAGTAGCATAAAGTACGGGGTTTCGTTCATTTTGCAAGATTTAAGTAAAAATGAACCTCAATATTTCATCTTTCATGTTATCAATTTTTGAACAAAACAGCCAAATATGACTCACCTTCGTTTTGCTTAGGATGTGCCGATACAACAGATGACAACTGCTAATTACGACACATACTGACACAACACTAAATAGTTCATCTCCCTACTTCCAAAGCACAAAGATTTCACTTCCAACAACACACAATAGCGAAAATACCACTAATCTAGCACTCAAAAAAATGGCGCGCTTTCTAACATTTGTTAACACCCACCATTCACTTAACACTTGCAAACACTCATATTTTCTTAGGCGCCAATACGGATAGACAACTACTGTAAATAGTTTTGAAATAAAAAAACAGTAATACGTTTTTTCTTCAGATACAAAGCGAAAATAATAAAAAGCAACACTCCTTCCAATTTTCCGCACCACAACACAAACAAGTTAAAATGACGTAGTTGAAGGGTTGCCAGTACCATAGCTCATTCCAAATCATCCAATAACGTCATCATTGTACCATACACAAAAATGTATCGCCGTATGATTGGCGATTTTTTTCAAATATCGCCAAGGGGGGGTAAGTTAGAGGAGTACCGTTATTATCGACAATACATACCAATGTTTTCGGTTATAGCTGCTCCACTAACGGATCTATTAAAAGGGACAAGTAAAAGGGGGAAAATTACTTGGGATGCGAAATGTAATGAATCATTTAATTTGCTTAAAGAAAAGCTTTCTAGTAAACCAGTCTTACATGCTCCAGATTTCTCCAAACCATTTATATTGCAGACAGACGCGTCAGATGTAGGGTATGGTGTTGTATTGGCACAGAAAAATGTAAATGGTGAGGAACATCCAATTTTGTATGTCAGAGAAATTTAACCCTTGTGAAAAGAACTACTCAACAACTGAGAAAGAGTGTGCTGCGGAGTAAGAAAATTGAAGGGATACATCGATGGACAGACTGAATTAATTATCCAAACGGATCATAACCCATTGGTTTGGATAAAAACCAATGCTGCCAATAATGCCCGACTGTTACGATGGGCATTGACCATGCAGTCTTACAACTATAAAGTGGAGCATAAAACGGGTAAAGATAATTCAAATGTGGACTGCCTGAGTCGAAATCCCTTATATGCTGCTTTTACTTAAAACCTACCACCTGTATAATGAGAAAACATTTCATTGAATATTTTGGTTAATTTGAATGTTGTCCCTTGTTACCTTAAATTTTATATAATCTGTATATGTGTGTTCTTTTATGTATGTTTAAAAATTAATGCTGCGTAACCATCGTTATGTTTGGCCTGATATTGGGTGGAGAACACCAGTTTTGTCTGTATTAAAACGTAATTATGCAACAAACAGACTGTTTTTCGTTCACCACAACAACGAACATTTGTTTCCCCTGTGTCCGGGGAAAACAAATTCTGGGGTACGGAGGATTTTACTTCTGTGACATCTTCAACGCCAACGTCCCCAGATTGGCGAGTTGGCATCGACGAGGAGGAGTGTGGCGCCCCGGCTGGATGAAAAGAGAAGAGACTGCGATCGCCATGACCGAAGAACGTAAAATGATGCTTTGGATTTAGCAATGTCTACGCTCGGCTTTTTGTTTATCAGTGTGCATTTTGTTTGTGCGTTCGTGTTTTTGTAATTGTGCAATAAATGTTTGTCTACCAAAGTCATTCCTGACTGGACTCAATTCATGACGTTGACGACGTTACACCGGGAGAGAGATAACATTTCCGTGAATCCCGTTCTTCAATAACTTCATCGAAATTCATCTACATGTGAGTTTATGGAATTTCAATTTGAAAAATTTGCCTATTGTGTTAAAATAATTCGTAGATAAAATGCAAACAATTGCAGAGTAATCTTTGTAATTCATCAATTACTTTTAAAAACAAATATATTTGAAAAAAAAAAAAGCTAGGAGAGGTGAAATTGCTAGCTCATGTCCATGCCCATGGAGATGAGCATGAAATTAATAAGTTTGGCGTTATTTGTAGTTCTAAGAGTATTTTGTAGTTTGCTCTTTTTTAATTAGCTTTATTTTTAATAGGCAGGGGACGAAAGTGTTCCCCTATGCCGGCAATCATGAACATAAACATGAGATCAATATTTATCGTGATGTTCTTCGCCGTTTAAGTATTTTGTACTTTACTTTCTGAATTAATTCAGTTTTATTTATATTTTTTCATTAGTAAAAAAAATCAACCTAATTTAAAAAAAAAAAAAAATAACTCTTCCAAAAATGGAGGGGGAGGGGGGAACCCCTGGGGGCGGCCATACACTGCAGACAGTTATTCCCTTCCCGCCAATTGCTATAAGCACGCAGGAGAGCACGATAACAGCCTGTGCATTGTGCAATGAGAAGAAAGAAAAGCCGTCCAGATGTGTCAACTGTTCACGGTGCTGTGAACAAGAATTGTCCTCGACGATCTAATCCCCGCCCATCATTTAACAAGTAACCAATAGCGAGACGTCCTCAGCCCAAGCGCAAGCGCTAATAATGACAAAATCCCTCATGTTCCTGGCAGTGGCGTACTCAGGGGGTGGGCTGATAGGGCTGCAGCCCCCTCCGAAATTTGTATTTTTTTTTTTAATGTAAGCTAACTTTTTTTTTTCTTAACCCCCCCCTTTTTTTTTGAAATCCCAAAATGAGAAAAGCTTTTAGAACAGACAATTAAGTAAAGGGCAAAATTAAAAGAAAGATTTTTTTCATTTTGACATGTCTCTCTTACTGTACGTCATGTTTATGATAATTAGTTGCTTTGATGATGTATTTTCGTCGACTTAAATAGGCATTAAGAGCAAGAATCTGAGAAACTGTCACGCCTAGCATTATGGGGTGATTCATGACCTCTCAGATTTTCTCCCAAAAATTACCAAATGTTTATTATCTTATTGAAAGACCAAATCCAGAATGTTTTGCTCTAAAGTTGAGTTGTTTAGTTTTTATGGACCCCTAAAGTTGAAGGTGCGGCATCAAAAATTAAGCGGATTTTCAAGACATGGAAGTTGCCGTGAGCCAAAACTCTTACCAGGAACTGTTTAACTCCAATTTTGATTTTGTATATGGAATATAGAAGGTTGAAACTTTAGAAAATGAGTGTTAAGTTTGAGGTAAGTTGTTGCCGTAAGGTCAGTGAAGGCCCTCAAAACAAGGCATTTTTGACGTTTTTTAGCGTTTTTGAGGTCCAAAAACAGCTTGTACAATTCAGTTGGCACGGCAAAAGTGGTATCGTTTGAAAGACCAGTGTAAGCACTTTAAAATAATGTATAAATAACCGAGGAAAGTTTAACGTACTTTTAGTTGCGTAAGGCCGAAATATGAGAAATGTCACATTTTACCGATATTCAAACGGTCATAACTTCCTCTGCCAACAACATATTGAAATCTTTTCTTTGCCAATGTCATACTCTGTTCTTTGTCTTAACAGAACAGTTGAGTTCTTTGAGGCGAAATGTGAAATTTTTTTTTACAAAAAATACACAGGAAAAAATACATTTTTTGTAAAAAAAAAATTTACGTTTCGCCTCAAAGGACTCAACTGTTCTGTTAAGACAAAGAATAGAGTATGACATTGGCAAAAAAAATATTTCAATATGTTGTTGGCAGAGGAAGTTATGACCGTTTGAATATCGCTAAAATATGACATTTTTCATATTTCGGCCTCACGCAACTAAAAGCACGTTGAACTTTCCTCGGTTATTTATACATTATTTTAAAGTGCTTACACTGGTCTTTCAAACGAAACTACTTTTGCCGTGCCAACTGAAATGTACAAGCTGTTTTTGGACCTCAAAAACGCTAAAAAACGTCAAAAATGCCTTGTTTTGAGGGCCTTCACTGACCTTACGGCAACAACTTACCTCAAACTTAACACTCATTTTGTAAAGTTTCAACCTTCTATATTCCATATACAAAATCAAAATTGGAGTTAAACAGTTTCTGGTAAGAGTTTTGGCTCACAGCAACTTCCATGTCTTGAAAATCCGCTTAATTTTTGATGCCGCACCTTCAACTTTAGGGGTCCATAAAAACTAAACAACTCAACTTTAGAGCAAAACATTCTGGATTTGGTCTTTCAATAAGATCATAAACATTTGGTAATTTTTTGGAAAAAATCTGAGAGGTCATGAATCACAAGCGTGACACTCTCTCAGATTCTTGCTCTTAAAGCAGAAACTCGAGACATTTACCTTCTTAGCTACATTTCATGAGGTGCTTCCCCCTCCCCTCTCAAAGAATCTTGACTCAGCCCCCCCTGAAATGATTTGTCTGCGTACGCCACTGGTTCTTGGAATGGGAGAATTTGGTTAAATTATTATTTTTTTTTTATTTCAAGTGCGGATTAATTTCTTTTTTTGCTAGTGAATGGTTTAAGATAGCTTGAGGAGCGTTTACACAGCGCATCCTTCCGTAAGTCAAGAATCAACTGTCATAAATTAATATGTGTATATATGTACGTTTCCTCCTAGCGATTCCCCATCCTTCAGGCCTGTCATTTCAAATATGTCAGGGGGGCTAAAAGGTGCAAACTGCAAACCCAATTCAAATATCATCGACAAAAAACAAAAACCACACCCAACTATTAGAAAATACATTGATTTCTCAAAGTCAGAGAGCAATTGCCCCTCCCCCTCCCCTGTCCGTAATCAATGACTGACCTGGAACCAGGCCGGTCATCTCAAACTTTTCGTGGGGGGGGGGGGGGGCAAAGGGTGTGGACTCAATGACAAAAACAGCAAAAACACGCCCACTTACATCTAAATACATTGATTTCACGAAGTCAGACGGGGGGGGGGGCAATTAACCCTCCTAAATGACAGGCCTGTTTGAAACTCCCTCCCTGTCATCCACAGAACTTTTTTCTAACGTTGCAGTGCGTGTGTTCAGTTTAAATTACAAATTTGTTTAGCACAAATTTTCGTCTAACTGTTTAAACATAGTAAAAAAAAAAATCAAGCTTCAATAAAGGCCAGCTTATTAAAATTTTTTCCATCTATTTCCTTTCTGCTTTCACTAAAGGTTTTGTAAACCAAACAGCAACATCATAACTGCAGAAAGAGCAATCGAAACGAGCTACGTTTTCTGCTGAAACTCTGCTCCTCTACTGAAGCAGCATGTTTAGTTCGGAGAAAAAATTGCATTGTCAAAAGCAGTTTTGCAGGTCCATGTGTTGCGGCAGGGTGGCGTAATGGATAAGACGCTGATCTTCCGAAGGAGAGACCCCAGGTTCGGGTCTCGGACCAGTCTGGGTCTTACATGAGTGTAATTGAGATCATGAAAGAATGGGACTGGTACCGATCCGAAACTGGAAAACGTCGGAAAAAGAAGAATTTTCTCCTGTTCCTCAACAAAATGAATATGAACTGTACAACTCAGGCACCAATGTACAATCGGGCAAACTCGATTTGCGCACCGAGCAACCCTAAGAAGGGGGTTGTCCAGCAAGAGAAGTTATCGCTGAGCATGATTTGCGCCCTTACTTCCCCCCGAACCAAGAATTATCTCAAGTTCGCAGGGGTTGCCACTCCTGCATCTTTATCAGTGAAAGTCTTGTTGGCGAAGATAAATGAAACGTAAATTGAATTTATTTTTAACGCGTTTGAAAAAAAGTAAAAGACAATTAATTGAGTTGTTTTATTAAATTTCTTCTGTTCTCCTGATTTCTTTTGTACAATTTGACATTTTTGGAAATGTTTAGAAGTGTACAAATATCACGGAATTGAAGCTTTGTCACAGATCCGGACATCAGCGGATTTTACAGGGGTTGGGGAAGGGGGCTCTCCTAAAGAAGCAAAATTAGTTTATCTGCACCATTAAATATTTTTTATTTATGTCTTCACAGCACGAGTAGGAGGTTAAATTATTTCTTTTAGCATAGACAAAACATATTTGAATAAAATCAATTTGTTTTGCTACAGGAGTAATATGGCAGTGCAGTCAGCTGTTAGTGTGAAATGATAATATATAAAGCTGACTAATTTGGAGTTCAAGGGTGAATGTTTTTATGTGAATTATCGTACCATTTTATTAAGACTATAAAGTTAGGTAGCTAATTAGCTTGAAACGATTTACGACCACATTCGAAGTGAGTTAGTATGTAATATTTCTGAGCATTAGGCTGGGATTTTTTTTTAAACATTTTAATGGAGCCTCATGAGGACTTTTTTTTTCAACTGTAAAAAATAAAACTTTTGTGTTTTGAACCAAAAACTATTTCTGTATCTGTCCCTGGTTCTAGTCATTTCAAAGATACGATACCGTGACTTTAAAAAACTTTCCTGTAGCTCCGCTGTTAAGTAATGACAAACCAATAGGTATAGTAAACATAGAGTTCATCCTGACCTGCTAACGATTTCCCTAATTTTGACGAAACCTGTATGTTCGCATACTTTTAGAATCGCCTATTAGTTTTAATAAAATTTTGATATTCCGATTTATTTAGAAAAAAAAAAAAAAAAAGGAAAAAAAAAATTTAGGTACTTAATTCTTCATCATTTTTTATGCTGGAAATGAACCTATATTAATTTTACTGCTATTAATAAGGTGTGCAGTATTAAATATAACAATTTTCACAAAACATGACTTATGCATTTTCTTTGACCATTAACAAGTTATATAGCGATCAAACAAAATATGTCGAGACGCATTTGAAAAAATGTATAAATTATTGACTTAAAATCTAAATTTAATATTATTTTTGGCCACATAATTCGCACGGTGTGTGATGATGTTTAAATGATATATTCAATAGTGGCACTTGGCACTCAATTAAAACCTTTCTGTTTAGAAGAAAATCAACCAGTAAATATAACATGATCAATGTTTTTAGAGAATTGTAGAGTTTGAGAATAAATCAGTTTAAAATAATATTACGCAAAACCTTGGTTTTTTACCAAGCTATATTTTATTGTGTCATTTCTGTTTTCAGAGTGCGGTATAAGTAGAAGCACGTATGCTTGTTTATAACACATATTTACTTTTTATCCGTGATCTTCACAATATTGAAGAAACTTGTAGTTACTAATTTAGTTCTGAGTTATACAGCAATGCATAATCAAGTTAACTTTTAAACCAAAGAAATAGAAACAATTGTGTACCACGTACGAACCACGTCGTACATCTAATTCCCCCAATTGCTGTACTCATTCTTTAAAAGAAAAGTAGGAGAAAGTATTGTGTTCTAAAACTACCCGTTCCTTCCTGGAAATGTTCTTATTAGTAAAGGCTTTTAGGGAATTTGCACCTGCGTTTACAATTCTAGAAACATTCCAGCTTAATCTCTGAATACTACTATTGTATGAGGTTCATACCTCCCCCTAAGTAGAATTGATAAAGCTCCATACATACAAAAGAAGCATTCTTACACGATATTGTAAGCAGATTTTTGTATGAGACCTTTTAAAAGATAAGAACAACCTGTAACAAATCAAAAGTGAAATTATAGGTGACTTTTTTGACCTCAGAAAATTTGGAGGTCAATAACTCGTACATGAATATCAAACCAAAGACTTCTTTTTACTTTCATTTTATCGCCGTACTCTATTGAATATATTTATTTTACAGTCTTTTTCAAGACTAATTTTTCTGTTTCGTTTCATTTCACTCAATTGATTGATGGATGATTCTCATATGTATAGTAGTAAAGGTAAAATGTTATTTTTATATAGTTAAACCTTGAATTCGAAGAGAGCAGTAAAAAAATTAGAGTTATCGGAAATTCGAGTTGTCGAAATTCCTTGATTAGTTGGCGAAGGGATTGGTTACTGCGAGCATAGTGCATGTATCTTTGAAAGTTTAAATTAAACAGTTACTTTTTCATTTCTTCATTCAAAAAAAGAAAAAAAAAAAAAACAGAATCAATGCTGGTTTGCTTCAAATCCAAGCCTTTTTCACGTTCAACTACAATTTCTAAATGAGAAAGTATTCTAAATTAAGTAGCATCTGAATTGGTTGCCCATAAAATACACACGTTTTGGAACAAGGAAAGAAAAAATGGAATCCGAGTGAAAATAAAATATTTCGAGTTATCGAGGGTTTAAAACTGGAAATTTCGACTTAACAAGGTAATTTTAGCATTGACAATATAGGGTGCATGAAGGGAAAGAAAAATTCTTCGAGATATCGAAAAATTCGAGTTATCAAGGTTGGAGTTATCAAGGTTCGACTGTAACAAGTATAAATTTCGTTCAGTTAAACGTATACATTCTACGAAAGTTTCCATTCAAGATTCAATGCTTCCTTCAATGCACCTCACACGAACATTTTTGAATTAATAAAAAACTTGAAACTTGCTCAAACTGATACTAAACAGCATTCGCAGCGATGATGAACAAACTACAAATAACAATACTAAACAAAGACAAGATTTTGTTCAAGAAAAAATGTCATAACTAGAAAACAACAAGTTGGATGTGTTATCTTTTTTGAAATACGTGTCATACAGAATACCTAAAATATAACTTTCATTTAATAAATATTTTTGAAGTTTTCAGTATTGCGTTGTATTTTTTATGCTCAACAATTATATTCTATTTTCAGTTATTTAAAAATGATTTTGTAAATAATTACTCAGGAGATTAAATAATTAACTTTTATCAAAGACTTGATAATATTCAAATTACACATTCTCTAAAATATGTCATGCTTTTATAGTATTGAAGAAAGTACAATTTCATGCTATTTGTTATACTTATGTTACAGAAAATTACATTAATTTATTGTTGAACAATTTTGCGGAACTGTGATATTTTTAAAACAGCATATTGAACAAAAGAATTTTTCCCCCTTGGATTATTGTATTTTTTAAGTTAAATTTAATGGTATAGTTGAATTAAAAAAATTCATTTTTGGATCATTATTAAAAATTTCTTCAAATAATGGACTTTGACAGACCTGCTACTTTTTCCAATATCAATCAGTCACCATAGGGGAGACTGGGGACGGTTGTGACGCGGGGCGGTTGTGACAGTCGTCATATTAGCTAAACCATAATTAATACCTGGTTGAAGCAAAGAGAGAGAGTATCAGCATGTTTGTCTGAATGTGTGTCAAAGCATTGCGGTAGCCATCGAGCGACATTAACGCTAGCAGAGGGGTTGGTTACTTTTTAACAGTTAAAAGTAAGTTTTTTTGTTCGATGTCTTTTAGTAATTCCTGTTGAATGGGTACAGATAGAGAAATGAAAGTTTTCTCCCCATTAGTAGTGAACCTTAATAGTGAAATAGCAGTGATTACTTTTTATGTAGGCTATTTTGTATTGCCATGGCGATTGCTGTTTTCAAAAGTAGTGGGTTGGGGTCGGTTGTGACAAATTGCGTGGGGACGGTTGTGACACGAGTAAAGCATGTTTTTATCATATTTGATGCCCATAATACGCTTGGAGAAGACAGAAATAGGGCAGTGTGACCTAATGAAATATAAAGAAGCTTATAAAGAAGTGAAACTTTTTTTTCTTTCGGACAGCTTTGGAAATGCAACGTTAATCGTAAGTCTTTGCTACGAAACATTCATTCGTAAACGCGATGGAGCCGGCCGGCGCTGTCACAATGAAAACAACGTGTGCATAGGTTATATTGCTCATAATAAAGTGCTTTTGAGCTTACATATACGCTGAAAGCAGATATGAGAGTAAAATGGCTACTGAGAAATGGTCCCGTTCATTTATGAATAGAAATGTTTCACGTCTGTTCGTGTAGCTCATGCAACTAGCCTTTCAAGAGTAACAAGCTTCAATAAAACAAATAAATGTAGAATCTTTCTTTGATACTTGAGAATTGTTATGAACAGACACGGTTATGACCCACAGGATGTGCATAATGTTGCCAAAACAGACGTTACGAAATTCCAAAAACCTGATATTTTTGTAAAACTTGGTATAAGGCTACTTCAACTGAACGAGACACATTGTTAAATGTTAAACTTTCCCAGATGAAGGTTATGCTGAATTACGTTTAATATTACTTGAAATTAAAAGTGATCTAGACTGTTTTGCTGTATTTTTGAACTTGTCACAACCGACCCCAAGCACTGTCACAACCGCCCCTGGGGTGGGGTCGGTTGTGACATTTTTTCCTTTTTTGTTTAGTTTGGTCCTGTGAGTTAACTATTGTACTTAGGGAGACAATTTTAGTGTTTATAAGCAGGCAAATAAACACTTTAAGATAAAAACAACTTTAAACCAGCTCACAGGCATTGCTAAGGGATCTATGGGGGAGCAAATGAAAATTGTCACAACCGTACCCAGTCTCCCCTACTTATAACAAATTTTTGAGACTCATTCAAAATGTATTTCAGAAATTCAACTACACCGTCAAATTCAGCTTAAAAAATACAAAAATCCAGGTGGAAAATATCCCTTGTTCAATGAATATTTTGCGTTTCATATTCATATTTTGCGCATTCATATTTCCCTTTGCTTTAAAAATGTTAACCGTGGAATTGCCCTGTAAACAATATTCATCTGGGTTTCTTCTTCAAAGAATACTTAAGAGTTTAAAAATTGATTAAAAATTATTTAGAAAACATTTTTCCTGCCGATTATGAAAAATCAGCAAATCGGCAGATTACTGATTACTGCCTATTAATCGGTGTCACTCTAGTTTGTTCGAAATATTTCACTAATTTTAACAAAACAGCTTATAACGTAAATCTTTCCCTTTTATTTTCACAAAACTCAAAAATTGATCAACAACAATAGTCTGAGTCATGAAATAACAAAAATAAATAAATAAATACAATAAAATATAAATAAATAAAATAAAGTATAAATAATTGAATAAAAATAAATTACAGGGGATGAAAATGTAATTGTAATAGCTAAAAGCCCGGATTATGTACACTAAAAACAGGAAAATATACTTGCAAATATGCACTAAAAATATTTAAAATTTGCACTAAAAGTTGAAAAAAAAAACTAATAATAATTTTCACCTACACAGGGAAAATTTGTTATAATATCTAATAAAAAATTATCTATCTAGCATTTGTTAATAATGCTAGAATTTCGTCTTGAAGCAATAATTCGTGTAGAAAATTAAATGCACATTTATTGATTTTGCTACAAAATCACAATTTATATTTCAATATTTTCTCCAACAAGGCACGGCCTTTTGTCTTTGAATGTGATTTCAGATGATTTTTTCTTTTCTCATTGACTACAAGTAAAGTCTCTGTGTTTATTTAAGTGAAATTTTCCCAATGGTCTTAAAACTTTCTTTGTGCAGAACAAAATGTTTGTTTTTGAAAAACGCACTAATATGCATTTATTTTAAAATGCTCCGTTTTTAGGCATGTATATGCAGTAGATACAAAAATATGTAACTATATATGCACATATGCATTAGCATGTAATCCTAGCTGTAGCTTCAAAAAACATTTCGAAAACAAACATATGTAGATTTATATTTATGATTTTTATAGACGCTAACTTTTACATGTGTGTAATATACAGGGTGTCCACTCCAATCGTGGACCAATAGCTAATTTCTAAACCGTTAGAGATAAGCATATAGTTTATTTAGGAAAAAATCTACAAATTACTAAAGGAATTTTGGGTCTATTTAATGTTTTTCAAAAAATCAAATTTTGAAAGAGTTACGAAATTTAAATTTTTATACAGCCCCCCAGTCCTATCAATCATATTTAGAAAAACATTCTTGACACTGTAACGTTTAAAACTAAAAAAAAATCACTCTTCTACCACAAAAATTGACCGAGTTATGACGTTTTGAAAAATCAAGATTTTGAAGGATTTCGCATACGGTCCCTTACGCGATCTCTCGATGACGTCATGAAATAATGCAAAATCTTGATTTTTCAAAACGTCATAACTCGGTCAATTTTTGTGGTAGAAGAGTGATTTTTTTTTAGTTTTAAACGTTACAGTGTCAAGAATGTTTTTCTAAATATGATTGATAGGACTGGGGGGCTGTATAAAAATTTAAATTTCGTAACTCTTTCAAAATTTGATTTTTTGAAAAACATTGAATAGACCCAAAATTCCTTTAGTAATTTGGAGATTTTTTCCTAAATAAACTATATGCTTATCTCTAACGGTTTAGAAATTAGCTATTGGTCCACGATTGGAGTGGACACCCTGTATGTTTGTAATGTATGATGAATTATAAAACTTACTTATAGAAATAGGGATAGATTCAAGTATAAAATTGAAGGGGCAAGTGGAAATGACAATACCAGATATAATACATGCATTTTTCTTCAGAGAATTGTCGTATAGTGTGATTATTGTTATTAGATTTCATTTTTGTCTGCGAACAATTAGAATCTATTTTTTAAATAATTCTTAAGAGAATGACGAGGCACAGTTATTGTAACAGATGTATGGTGTATTATGTTTTGAATATTTCTACTTAAACGATATTTATAGAAAGAGACTATCACTTTATACTTTAGGAAATCTGAACATTCTATCTGATCAAAAATCGTTCATCCTTCATAAAAGAAAAAAATCATTAAATTTTTCTGTATTTCCTTCAACTCAAAAAGTATGCAAATAGATTTAATTTTAGATTTAAGCCGGTTATCGCTTTACAGGTTTAAAAATACGAAAAACGTAACACCTTCGTACTTCCCTATGTAATCTTTCCCTTCGTCTAGCCGAAGTATTTATATTTATGAGAAATTTATAAATAAATAAATATATACATATGTACTTAAATATAATATATACATATTGTATATGCAGATAAAAAAACAATATATTTATTTGTATTGTAAAGCTGCAAAATTAAATAAGTTTCAAAATATTGTATTTTTTTTTGAGCAAATCCGCGATATATTGGCGACTTTTTCACTGTCCAAGCTATTGGGTCAAGAAATCCTCGCCAAACAGGGAAGAGGTTACAAAATCATTCACGCAGATTTGAGCTCGGACGGGGGGAGACTAATTTTCTGCTTCACCAGTCTTGGTCCGGGGAAGCCCTTTTCTCCCCCCGAGGTGCGCAACTCAGGTCTTCCCGTACAATCGTAGTGAATGTTTAGAGAAAAAGGAATAGAAATCAATATTGTTTGTTCGTTTGTTGTCATGAGCATAGTTTAACAAATACTGCGCAAAGAGTGGGGTACCATTGCCTCGAGAGAGGTTGGACTTCTTATATTAACATATAAGACAGCACAAGACGGAATTTTCTCCTCTTTTCTCAACTAAATGAATTTGAGATGTACAACTGATGTGCAATCGAAGTGTATTTAGAGAAAAGGAATGGAAATCGCTATTGTTTGTTGTCATGTTCATCGTTTAACAAACACTACGCTAAGAGTGGTGTGCCATTGCCTCGAGAGAAGGTGGACTTCTTATATTAACATATAAGGCAGCACAAGAAAGATTTACAGCACAAAGAGAGGATATAATATAACACTCAGGGGTACCGGCGGGAATCGGTTTGTTATCCAGCAGATGATTGACATCGATCGATAGTACTGTTACCCATGTGGTACAGTTTCGCTGATCGGTGGACTGGCCCACCGATTTAGCCTCTTTTTCACCTCTATAGGTTGATTCTTGTATATTCTGTAAATAATCTCCTTCATTGTTCTTGTAAATAGTCTCTTTCAATTGTTTTTAACTATCTTGTATATATTGTACAGTGTGTGGCCCTGAGAAGACTCCTTTTTTTGAAATACCCCCCTCCCCCCCTTCATACCTGCAAAGTCAGAACCATTCAAATCACCCCACTTTCATACCCGGCAAAAGAGCTCACGCTCTGTACCGAATGAACCCCACGATCTGTATCTGTATCTGGGAATCGGTATGGCGGGAATCGAAACCTCTTGCTTTCGAAGAGAAACTTCTTATCTCTGAGCCGCCGTAGCCCCCAGAAATCGCTATCTTAACATAATAAACTCTAATGAGTAAAAAAAAAAACTAAACGAGTTCATGAAACGTGCTTGTGGACAGGAGAGCCCCGATGTGAGGTCACTGTAACCTCCCAAAAATGTATTTATTCGGCAAATTTTGCTGACGATTCGGCAATTTGAAGATAATAATGCAACACTGAGACTGTTGTTGTTTTTAATTTTAAAAATTGTTTTTTTTTTTAATGTTTTTTCTCATTAAGTGCTATGTATGTACAACATGTGTGCATGCTTGTACTTCATCATTCTGTAAAATTCGAATTTCATTTGGAAAATCGATAATTTTCTCCCTCTCAAAAATTTTAGTTTGGTGCTTGTAGAAGACACACGAATAGTAAAAAAATGAAAGAGGGGAAAAAGCTCATGGACGAAATAATAATAATAATAATAACAATAACAAAGCGAGTAAAATAACATATTTTAAGCGTAATTTCTTGTTAATTTTCTTTCTTACTTTCTTTTTTTAAAATAATGCAAAGAATAATATATAAATAAATAAAAGTAAAATAAGTTGTTCAAATGAAGAATTATCAAAAGCTAAAATAAAACACGAGTGTTTGTAGTAAGTTGTTGACATTTTCCTTTGTTTTAGTTGATTTTTTATAATATTCACATAAATATTACAGCTAAATGCTATATTTTTTAATTTAATGAATTATTTTCCGCTCGGATAAACGTACACATGTTATAAAATAGATTACCTAAAATTGTATTAACATATTTATTTTCATCTACGCTGTAAAATACAGTAATCCCTAAGCATATTAGGCAAGTTTTTTTTCCACGCAAAATTTCTTTGTGTTAATCGCCAAGCACACAATCTTTTGCTCTAGTCATCTAGATAATGATGTCACTAAAACATTTTACAAAAAGAAAAAAAAAAAGCTCAATGGTACTAATTGCTAAATAACTGGATTGCCGTGGATCTAATGCTGCGCAAAAAATTTTCAGTAACAAGGGGACTAATTTAACATGGAAAATGGAGATAATCACAGGTCCACCAAAATTTTATCAGTTCGTGAGCAAAGAAAAGTTTAGAAACGCTTATCTGAAAAAATATTCAGATGATTAAAAGATGGCGCCATCTGACAAGGTTTTGGAAATATTACCTGTCTCATCAAAAGGTGAGACAAGTAAGGTTGTCAGGGAAGTTGGAAAGATTAAGTTTTGCTATTTTTATTAAACTTTACATTTATCGTATTTTGAGACTTATTTTTCGGGCCGATCGTGAATTAATATTGAAAACGGAATAAAAATTAAAGATTATTAGTTAAATTGTATGAATGTAGATTGTAGAAACAATTATTTGCATACAAGTCTTTTTCTAGTAAAATTGATTTTTTTTTTGTAAGTGACATTATTTTTGAACAATATTTTAAGGGTATGTAAAGGAATCCTAATACGTACAAAAGTAATCGGACGTGTGTTTTTTTTAATTAATTAATTAATTAATTAATTAAATATTATTGCTGTTGTTTATTGTTATCATTGTCATAATTATTATTATTGTTCAGTATTATTATAATTGTTTATTATTATTATTTCTACTTTTTTTCAAATTATTAAATTGTTAATTGATCTATAGGAAATTAAATGTCTATCGTAATGCAGTAAAATAAATTTTAAAATCTTTGAATACGTTTTAAGAGTCCCAAAACATTCATTTCCTAAGCAGTCTGCAATTTTGTTTTTGAATAAAATTGACTTTTCAATGTAAATTTGATGTGCCTTCATGTCTTGCTTTCTTTTTCTGCTTAAAGTCATTTTCAATGACAGGAGTTTTTTTTTTTTCTTTTTTTTTTCATTAATCGGGAAAAAACTAAATGAGTGATATATATTGTTGAAGAAACATAAAACAGAAAAACAGCAAGAAAAAAAATATCGGACCACCAGTCAGTGGCGTATCCGGGGGGGGGGGGTGCCAAGGGACCAATGCACTCCCCAAGATTTTGTAAGACTATAAAAAATGGTTGCACCGAATTTTGAAAAAAACATGTAACCTTCATGTAAATATGCTTCAGGTTTTTTCAATGAAAAATACTTTATGGACACTGAAATATTGTCATATTATTTTCTGTTTTCGACTATAAGAAGCAAAACTAATTGTTAATCTGTAATTGTGGAAATGTAAGAGGAAAATGAGCGATGTATCCGCGCCTTATTGTTCTTGCGTGATATTCATTCTTGTGAAAAAAAAAAAAAATATCTTTGAGCAACGTTCAATCGAAAAAATTAAATCAAAATAGGGGAGACTGGGTACGGTTGTGACAATTTTTATTTGCTCCCCCATAGATCCCTTAGCAATGCCTGTGAGCTGGTTTAAAGTTGTTTTTATGTTAAAGTGTTTATTTGCCTGCTTATAAACACTAAAAATTTCGCCCTAAGTACAATAGTTAACTCACAGGACCAAAATAACAAAAAAGGAAAAAATGTCACAACCGACCCCACCCCAGGGGCGGTTGTGACAGTGCTTGGGGTCGGTTGTGACAAGTTCAAAAATACAGCAAAACAGTCTAGATCACTTTTAATTTCAAGTAATATTAAAC
>JAXGGA010019463.1:0-20049 GCA_038373865.1 Uloborus plumipes
TTTTCAAACAGTTAACGGTAGTTGATATCCCCCTTACTTTTCTGTAGTCTTTAGCTCTAAAATGTGTTTTTAGAAAAAGAGAGAGCTCCCAAATTACAGTCTCTATGCCCAAAATTTTCCGGAAGAGTCCCTAAATCCTTTTATTATCCTAAATGTTGTCAGACAAAGCCTAAAAGCAGTTGTTACTAAAAAAATTGTGTTTGATTTTCGAGAAAAATTTAGGTTCAGATTGCTGAGATAGGCCATTCGTACGTGCAAGCAAAATTTTATAAAAATAAATGAAACACTTTTTGAGACATCATGCATGCAAATCGTAAAACCGACTTCCGAGAAAAAGAGGTTGGAGCAGCTGCTGTTAACATTAAACTCATTGGGGATAGTTAAAGTTTTTTTACGATAACTAAAAAAGTTTTCTGCCTATAGTGAAAAATGAGGTATCAAACTGTTGAGAATTAAATCTTATATGACATATATTTTTTCCAGAAAATCGAAAATTTTTTATTTTAGGAGAACCCTAGAACCCTTTAAAATAACTAGAACCCTAGAACCCTTTCTATTTCTCGTATGAAATACAGCATCCTTAAAAGCTAACATTAAACTCTTCTATACTTAGGAATTAAATGAATTTATATGAATGAAAGCTCTGCATAAATGAGCTTTCATGGATTCATTTCCAAAAATGACGAAAATTGGGTGACTAGAACTAGAAACAATTCTATTTGAAGTAAATGTCTATCTTATTTAGGTTTTTACTTGGGTTCATTTAATGAAAATTATGAATTCATTTAATACCCTTTAACTAAAGTATTCTTGAGGATTCTTGCACTACAAAACATTTTTTTTATTTTGAAAAACGGCTTTTCCACATTTGTTAACCCGAACCAAAAAAAAAAAAAAAATCTGGGATTTATCTATTCTGTGTGGAATTTAATCCAAAATCGCATACAGTAACCATTCCTGAAGTGATCTGTTGCACTATACCGATTATTTGAATATTTAAAAAAAACTGATAAACCAAACCCAGCTTTTCGGCTCAAGCGATGATTGAAAGGGGAGGAAGACGCTCCCAGTGCGTCTGATTCTTCTAGCAGATTTTGGAAAATAGCCTTCAATTCCAATAATCTTGCGAGACTTGTTTAGTGCCTTTTTTTACGTATAATGTTTCCGTCAGATTAAAAATGAATAAAATTTATTTTTTAAAAGCCGTGAGCATTGAAACAAATGAATTCAAAAGTTACGTAAAATAACTTAGCAATTGAAAATAAGCAATAATAACTAATGAAAAACAAGTTATTTGGGGGAAGGGGGACAATCTAATTGATGCATAGCTACCCTACTGATTTTTTGCAGGGAGGGGGGGGTTTAGAGTTCCGAGGGCCTGGTTACGACTACGATTTTTCCTAAAATTTAACATTAAAATAATTCATATGCGATAAACTAGAAATCTGGTTGTGATCATATGATGTACCAAGGACATTAATAACCTAGTTTTAACTTAAGGCTACCTGCATAGTCACCCAGGAATAATATTTAAATACTTCAATTTAAATTAATCTTGATTTAAATAAGCACCAAATTAACTTCACAAAAAACGTAAACCAAGCTAAGCAAAGTAACAAGTAACAACACTTCAATAGAAAACATTCAAACATTTCATAAAATACATTACGACAAAGATTGCACACTTTTGACATAACAACACATTTTCTTACTAAAAATTAGAAATAGCTACATAATGAATATTCAATACCTAACATCAAAGCAAATTATTTACTTAATTAACTCATGGTACACAAAAATATTAAAAAGAAAATAAGAGTTGAGAAGAACATGATTTGAGCACAAATTCTGAGGACAAAGATAACAATCTCACACAAGTCGGTAAGACTGACATTTTATGACAATTTGAATCAACGATTCCCTCTAAATTAGTCAGTAACCTGATATTAAATTAAGAAATATTGAAATAGCATACCGTACCTTAACGATGACCAGAAAAAGAGGACCAGTTATCACCTCTAGTCGTTGAAAACTGCTGGAACTAGCACAAACAATCTGTAAGAGAGCCGCGCGAAGAGTCAGAATGCCCCCAACTCGAGGGGTCTGGGTTTTTATCTCCTCAGCGCAGGCCAGCGCGGGAAAGCTTTCGACCGTATGACGTTAGCGGTGACGTAGGTAGGGGGAAACAACTGGTTCCCTCGTCCCACTTAGGAGAACAATATACCCGAAAACCAGGGCCGGATATAGAAATTGCTTTTGGGAGGGGCTGCCCGAAGAGAAAAAAAGCCCCCCCCCCCCCCCCCCCGGCCCATATAATTTTTTCTTTTTCTCACGTGTTTCCTACAAAAGTTTAAAAAAATCTTTTGAAGTTCAGAAACATTACGTACAACTTTACTTCGAATAATGTGGCGGTAAAATATGAACTACTAAAACGACTAAAACTTTCGTAATTTGATCAAAAGGGTAAAAAAAGCACAATAGAACTTAGGAACATTGTCGTATTGATTAAAATAAGAGGTAATTAAAATAAAATGTACTAATCACTTCATCCAATCAAAAAAGAATTAATGAACGTGAAATTTTTTATGTATCCTTAATTTGAAAACTCTTGAGTTTCAAGTATTCTTTCACATTGACAGCCGACTGTGCTGTTACTCCTATAGCAAACTAACGTGATTTTATTCAAATATGTTTTGTGCGAGTGCATGTGTGTGTGCTTATCTTATTTTGTTTTTTTCTTTTAAGAGATAGGTTAAACATTTTTTTGCTCATATTACGAAAAAATAAATAAAAAAATAGTTAATGGCAGGTCCATCATTTATTCTGGTCAAAAGTGGCCAATTGCCAACTTCCACCCCCCCCCCCTGTCCCATCTCCACTGATGCTCAGAAATTAAGGTTATGGCATGTATATGTACTTGCTGTGTTTTTCGATATAATTTGCATCGAGTACGTACTCGTCAACCACCGCCTTTTGGAGAAATTTGAAATGACGGGCCGAGTTTATGACATATTTAAGTTTACTTTGGGAGAGGTTCAAGACCCCTCCCCCAAAACCAAATAAACCTTACGGGGGGGGGGGGGTAATATGGATTTCTAATCGCATAGAGGAAAGCAACCAAATATAGGAAACTGTTCCTCAAAACTGCATAGCAATATGACATGAAACAAATTAATCAAATGAAAATGCATTCGATATTTTGAAACATCGCTATTCGAAATTAAAACTTCGCTTTAAAAAATATTTATGGAATTGCAAAAAAATAATTGAAAGTGCGATTTTGTTTCCTTTTACTTTATTATTATTTTTAACGATGGTATAAATTACGCGATATTTCTACCATGCATTACGAATATGTCCCGAGTTAGTTAGTGGGATCATTCCAGAGGAGAAGGGGGAAGTTAGCAGTAAGGAGACAGACTGGGAGACGAAGGGTGTAATATTGGGGGATTCTATGGTGCGTGAGGTGGGAAATTCAATCGGGAGGGTAAAACGTAAGGTGGCTAGGTGTTGTTTACCAGGGGCTCGGGTGAAGGATGTAAATAAGGTTGCAGAGAAGAGGGGGACATTTGATAAGGAGGATATGGTCACTTTATGGGTGGGAACGAACGATGTAGGCCGTAGTAATAATGAGGAATTTAGGAACGAGTGGAATTCCCTGTTGGATAAAGCAACCAACAGTTCGACCAGTGTCCAAGTGGTTGGGTTGCTGCCCAGGTACGGAGTCAATAGGAGCTGGTTAAACCAGCGGGCTAGGTGCATGAACCTGATACTCAAAGAAAT
Source organism: Uloborus plumipes (assembly GCA_038373865.1). NCBI lineage: Eukaryota > Metazoa > Arthropoda > Arachnida > Araneae > Uloboridae > Uloborus > Uloborus plumipes. The sequence continues at coordinate 3,784 of JAXGGA010019463.1, forward strand.
TTGCCATATGCGCAGTATCAGATTCATCGATGTGTGGAGTTATTGTAAGCGAGATTGGATTGCTAGGGATGGCCTGCATCTGAGTTCTACAGGGGTTAAAATGGTTAGTGGTTTGGTTTTGGAGTATTCTGAGTCAAAAAACTAAGTTTGAAAGGGGGGCAGGGTTCACGGAGAAGGTTGCAAAAATATGCAAACTATTTGGGTTTAATTAGGAATGGTAATAAGGAGGAAAATAAGAGTAGTCATTTCAACAATTTTGATTCAAGAAATCGTAAGGGGTTGAATAAAAACAAGTTGAGCATGCTTAAGGTTTTTTATACCAATGCTCGCAGTATTAGGAACAAGATGGAAGAATTAAAAAGCATAATCACAAATGAGAATTTGGATGTAATTGGAGTTACCGAGACATGGGCTACCAAAAATGATGATGATTTATTGTGTATTCCTGGGTATAATTTGTTTAGACAAGATAGAGTAGGTAAAAGAGGTGGTGGGGTTTTATTTTATGTTAGAGATACTTTAACTTGCAATGAATTGGCAATAAATGACAAACCTAATGATATTGACATGGTTTGGCTAGAATTGATGAGCGGTAAGGGTAAAAAATTACGTTTGGGTAACATTTATAGGCCACCTAATCTAAGCCAGGGTCAAGATGAACAGATGTATCGTATTATTAGAGACATGTCGAGTAAGGGACCGGTAATTATAATGGGGGATTTCAATTTTCCGGGCATTGATTGGAATAATTCTTACCCCAATAATAGTAGAGAAGAGGAATTTCTAAAAGTAATTGGTGACTGTTTTTTAGATCAAGTTGTTTCTGAGGGAACACGGCAGGATACTGTTTTGGATCTTGTTTTCTGCAATGTTGAAGGCTCTGTACAGGCATTATGTGTAGGGGAGCATATTGGGGATAGTGACCACAACAGCATTAGGTTTGGGATTAAGTTTGATATGCACAAAGACAAAAATTTTAGGTTTGTACCTAATTTCAGAAATACTGATTTTGTCGCACTCAGGCAGAGTTTGAAAGCGGTTTTTTCATCAGGTTTGGACAATAGCGATGTAAATTTGCAGTGGACAGAGTTTAAGGAAAAACTAGCAAAAACAGTTGGAGATTTTGTTCCTTTTAGGAGAAAAGGGGTAAACACAAAAATTTGGCCCATGTGGTTCACTAGGGAAACTAAGGATGCTCTAAATCGTAAGCAAGCTGCTTTTCGTCGATTAAAAGAAACTGGTCACAGCGCAGACAGGCTACAGTATTGTGAGGCTAGGCGTAGTTTTAAGTATTTGGTACGGTTTCAGAAAAGAGAATTGGAACAAAAGCTGGCAGATAATATTGACAGGAATCCAAAGGAGTTTTTTGCATACGCAAATTCTGGGAAAGTTCGAAATAGTCAAATTGGGCCACTAGTAGATGAGCATGGAAATTTAATTCAGAATGATGGTGATATAGCAAATGTTCTAAATGACTTTTTTTCCAGTGTTTTTAACGATAACTGTATCTCAACAGTTGACACAAGCAAGACACAAGCTACTACACAGCTTGAGGACTTTGTATTTTCCAGGGAGGACGTTTTACTTTATTTGAAAAAAATTAAAACCACAAAAGCTCCGGGACCAGATAATATTTATCCAAAAATTCTAGTAGAATGTGCAGAGGAATTAGTTGACGCTATAGTTAATATATTCAATGCTTCGTATAACTCAGGGATAGTGCCAGAGGACTGGAAACTAGCTAACATTACACCACTCTTCAAGAAAGGGTCTAGAGGTAATGCAGGAAATTATAGGCCTGTGAGTCTGACTTCAGTGGTATGTAAAATTTTTGAAACATTGATCAAAATTAAGATTATGAATTTCTTAGAAAATAATGGGCTGTTGAGTAGTTTGCAGTATGGTTTCAGAAAAGGTAAATCGTGTGCTACTAATTTATTACATTTCTACGACAAGGTTACCTTGGCTTTAGATAGCAAAAAATGCGTAGATGTTGTTTACATAGATTTTCAAAAAGCTTTCGATAAGGTACCGCATGTAGCACTACTCAGCAAATTAGCTGGTATAGGGGCAGGCGCGGATCCAGAGGGGGGGTCATGGGGGTCATGACCCCCCCCCCCCTTAACCGACAAAATATAGCAAAAAATTGCATTTTTGGTACTTATATTACGAAAAAAATGTCAAAACCCCCCATTTTTGCCCAAAAATTGCACTTTGACCCCCCCCCCTTTCCGAAAATGACCCCCTCCTTAGCCAGAAGCTGGATCCGCCCTTGTATAGGGGTAGGAGGTAAAATTCTAGTTTGGGTTAGGAATTGGCTGACAGGAAGGAAACAAAGAGTAGTTGTTAGGGGTAACTATTCTAAATGGAGTGAAGTTTTAAGTGGGGTTCCCCAAGGATCAGTTTTAGGTCCCCTTTTGTTTATTATTTTTATGAATGACATTCATGAAAATGTTTCTGGAAACATGAATTGTTTTGCCGATGATGTCAAACTTATGGGGGTTGTAGAAAATGACGAACAAATAAATCAGCTGCAACAGGATTTGGATCATATTACTAAATGGGCAGACAAGTGGGGTATGGCAGTTAATGTTGGGAAATGTCAAGTGCTGCATTTCGGTCATGGAAATAAGCATACAAGCTATTATTTACAGGGTTCAGTCATTAGTAGGGCAGATAATGTTATGGATCTAGGTGTCTTAATAAATCAGGATTTCAAGTCCAGTCAACAGTGCAGCATAGCTAGTAACAAAGCCAATAGGATGCTTGGGTTTATTAATAGATCTATTTCAAACAAATCTAAGAAGGTTCTTCTGCCTCTATATAGAAGTTTGGTAAGACCTCATTTGGAGTATGCTGTTCAGTTTTGGTCTCCTTATCTGAAGAAAGACATTAATTTATTGGAAAGGGTACAAAGAAGGGCTACAAGGTTAGTAAATGGATTTTCTAATTTAGACTATGATTCCAGACTTAGAATGCTTAATATGTATAGTCTTGAGCAACGGAGAACCAGAGGGGACATGATTCAGTTATTTAAATTTATTAAAATGAATGATGTTGCAGGGTTGGATTTTTGCAAGGAAAGCAGGACAAGGGGTCATTGTTTTAAGCTGTTTAAACCTCAGGCGAACCTGGAAATTCGAAAAAATTACTATTTTAGCAGGGTAGTGGGAACTTGGAACAGCTTACCGGAAGAGGCGGTAAAGAGCAATGGAGTAGATGGCTTTAAGAGGGCCATTGATCTTCATTGGGGTCTTTAATTTGACTAGGACCAGCCAAGTTGGGCCCTGAGCCTGCTGCTGGTCGCCACATTTGTATTTGTATTTGTATTTGTATATATTTGCATCACAAATTAGAGTATGCCATTTATTACATACACTGGCGGAAAAAAAAATCCCAACACCAAGAAAGACTTGTGTTAGATAAACGAAATTTGGTAGGCGTGTTTATACAACTGAAAGATGACATCGATTGAAATTTCGTGTTCCGCGCATAAATGTGGCGCAGCTGGCGTCACTCAGAACATGCAAATAAGGCTTGTTTTAAAAGCGTGTTGTGAAGCTCGTGTGTATTATTTTTCCGTGAAATTTGACGAATTGCGTTCATGTTAGCCAGGAATACCTTTAAGAAGACGAAGAAGCCATTATCAACAGCTCACCGAGTTTGAACGAGGTCGTACAATTTGGCTACGAAAAGGTGGATTTTCATTTCGCGATATTGCAGAAAGACTTGGGTGGGAATGTTTCCACCATGCATGATTATTGGAAGCTATGGTCAAGGGATGGTACTACCTCAAGAAGATCGAGTTCCGAGCTGCCACGTGGCACGACTGAGAAGGAAGATCGCCGAATCTTGCGTACGGCTGTGGCGCATCGTACTGCATTTGCGGCTGACATTCGAGCTGCAGTTGATACTGTCGTGACCCAAGGAACGGTAAGAAACTGTTTACTTCAAGGACAGCTCCGAGCCAGGCAGCCTGTAGCCGGTATTCCATTGACTGCAAACCATTGCCTTTTCCGACAGCAGTGGTGCCACGACAGAGCTCACTGGAGGTCGGAGTGGAGATCTGTTGTAATTTTTGATGAAAACAGATTCTGAATTAGTGCCAGTGGTGGCTGTATATTGGTCAGAAGGAGGCCAGGGGACCGCCTGCATCCAAGCAGTCTACGGCCTAGACACACGGGACTCACACCTGGAGTTATGGTCTCTGGAGCAATTTCCTACGACAGCAGGGGCATTCTTGTGGTTATCCCAAACTCACTGACTGAAAATTTGTCATCAGTCTGTTAATTTAACCAGTAGTACAGCCCTTCATGAGTAGCATTCAAGGGCGCGTTTTCCAACCGGATAACGCTCGCCCTCACATCGCTGCTGTAACGCAATGTGCTCTACAGAGTGCTGACATGTTACCATGACCTGCAAATTCACCAGCTCTGTCTCCAATTGATAACGTATGGGATATCATGGCATGGCACCTCGAGCATCATCCACAGTCAGCAATGACGGTCCTAGTATTGACACAGCAAGTGCAACAAGCATGGAACTCCATACCACAAAGTGACATTCGGCACCTGTATGACATAATGCATGCACGCTTGCAGGCTTGCCTTCAAAATTCTGGAGGTTACACCCTCTATTAAATTAACATAATTTCACATTTGCACAGCATTTTCTTGAGCTTAAATTAGCCAGTGATCTTGTGCATTTAATCAATTAAACATGTTAACTAGACAATTGCATTACCCAAACTTCATTACTCTACGGCAATTTTTTCTTGGTGTTGGGATTTTTTTTTCCGCCAGTGTATAAAACATATTAGTTCATGATAAAATACAAAAAATGTTTTTGAAGGACAACAGACATCTACTTCAATCAACTTGATTCGCACTAAAAAGTATGAAATAAAATTAGTATTTGATTTCTTGATAAACGAGGTTCTACAGTATATTGAAACAAGAATGAATATATTAAGGTAAATACGTATTTAAAGGTTCGTATAATGCACACAAAGTTGAAAATAAGGGGATGGTATGATATAGTCATGATAAGTATGGTGTGTAGTAGGGATGCACCGATAAGCAAATTGGACGATTACCGATTACCGATTAATCGGCTAATGATAATCAGCCGATTAATTGGCTCATCCGATTAATGATTAGGATTAACATTTTTTATGCTACCAATTTAACCATCACTGTTTTTTCCCTTTTTTTTACAATTCCGATTCCAGAAATAGTTATTTATTTCCAAGAGTTTTGTTTTTCTCCATTTTTTCAGTTTTCTCTAAATAATTTCAAAACGTTATCAAATTTCTTTGAACCAATTTTAATATTTTTGTGAATAAAATTACATTAACACATTAGACATGAAAATTATCTTTAAAAAAAATAGGGGGAGCTCTGGTGAACACTTTAATTTAGTGGTGTTCTTACCTTAAATTTATTTTTCAATTATAAGTAGTCATTTAATGCAAGACCTTTATTCTTTGAAAATTATATGTTATCTAATAGCATTAAGCTAAGGAGAAAAATATCTACACATGAAAAATATTGCAACATTGTCTATATGTGTATATTTATACATACAAGTATTAACCCTTCACTGCACGATTTTTTATATTTTCATGAAAAAAATCATATGTTACCTTTTAATAGCTCTGAGTTCAGGAAAAATGAATAAAAAAATTAATCTTAAAAATGTGCACTAAAAATGATGTTTTAATTGTTTGTTCTACATATGGCACAAAGTACATAGCATATGCTTTGTATACCGATAAGTGTAATAATCTACAATGTGTTTTGTGTCATAAGTGGTATAAACAAATTTGCCACTAAGTGTATTAAAACATTTTTAGAACAAAGAAAATAAATGACTAAGCACACTTCTAACGGAAATACAGACACTCTCTTTTTTTCAAAAGCAAGAACTGTAATACCGTAAAATGGGGTGTATAGGAACAGCGGGGTCAATCGGAACAAAACTTCCAGACCGTACAAAGAAATTCTTCATAAATATACTATTGGGTATTTTTCGCCATTAATTTTTTTTTAGAAAGGTAAGATCATAGGAAGTAGGAAAAAAATACTTTTGTCAATCTGGCAACGCTACTGGCTTCTAAGGAGGGCTGTACGTGGAATGCTAGAAAACATCACATTTTCATAGACTGCAAAACTTCATATGCAAGAACAAACCTTCTTATATTTTAAAACTAAGAGTGGTATGTTTCAATTATACATGTATCTGAACAACAGAATACCACATTAGAATTTACATTTTTTATAAATTGTGTCATAAAAAGGAAGAATTCTGAAAAATGCCATAGGAAAAAAAATTGCGGGGTGAATCGGAACACTTTGTTCTGTTGTTCCAATTCAAACTTATTTGAAGGAAACTGTTTGAAAAATCAAGATTCTAACCCCAATTCTTCTAATCAAGACAAGGACAAGGATTTATTACTGTTTATCCCTTCTCGTGAGCAACTAGATCTTAGAATGACAAAAGTTGCAGATTTCAAAAGATTTTTTCTCCAGGAGACTTTTTTTACTTAAAATACAAGGGAGAAAGTCATATAGACTTTATGTAGTAAAAGTCCAGCACACAGACAGTGATAAATAAGCGAAAAAATCTTTCAGGACAATCCCCGAAACCCAGAGATTTCAAGAAACTAAAGAAAAGGCAGAGATCATCCCAGAAGATGCTATGAAAAAACTTAAGCCAAGTCACAATTGCTAGTTTTAAGGACAAGTACATATTTGTGGACGACATGAGTGACTTCCATTCATGTTAAATCTTTGTATTTCAATTCAAAAGCATTTCTTAAAATTACTTTTCATTTTTCATAAGTTCAAAATTATTTTGAATTTTGACAAATCATAAACGCTTACTGGTACTGAAATTATACTTTTATTTGACAGTAATTATCTGTTCTTATTCTCCCCCATCAATATTACTCATGTTTGGGAGACCTATTAAGGTTAAATGGAAAAAATTAAAAAACATGTGTTCCGATTGACCCCTAACAGCGGGGTGATTCGGAACACCCATAATTTCCTATATATTTTAATAATAACTGTTCAAAATGTTTTGTCTTTGCTTGGAATATCAAAAGTAAAGCAAGACCGAAGTTTTTACCCAGAAAATCAAATTGAAAAAAAATCTTTTAACTGCTTTTTTTACAATCAAAGCTGAAAAGTGTTCCGATTCACCCCATTTTACGGTACTTAGACTAGTGCAACTAACTAGTGCATAAAAATCACACTAAACTGTTATAGCATTGTTCCAGAAGGGGCACAAAGTCGCAGTTTTTAAACTGCATTCATCTCTTTAATATCATAAGGGTATAATCTTTATCGAGTGGTTTTTTTGGTCTCAATGCTGATGGATGTGCACAGATCCAGTGCCCACAATGCAGAGAAGGTGTCAAATTATTGAATCATTTACTATATCAACTGAGAAGGGTTTTTTTTTTTTTTCGTATTTCATTCTTCGAATTATTTGTTTTGTTTTTACTCACTACACTTTCGTGTTACTATTTTATTTACGTAATTTAATACACTACATGTTTTACTTGTATTTGCAGAAAATTATTTATTGCTTGTTTATAAATTTATCCATCGTAGTTTCTTGCTCAAGGATCCTAAACGTAATTTTATTTAAAACATCATTTCAACGGGTGATCAACAAAAACTTGTTATAAATGATATGAAAGATTCATGTTTTCGCATTCCAAATTACAAGTTCAGGAATTTAACAGAGGGTTATCTTTTAATATTCTAATCAGTTTTACGCATTGTATGAACTATTTTTTTTTTACTCTGTACACTTCCATAATGCATGTTATAGTAAGAATTGCAGAAAATTACATTTATTTACTGTTACAAAACAATTTATCATTGTTTTTTGTTGAAGGTATACTTTAAAAAACAATATTGAAAAATACTTTTTTCGCCGATTAATCGGCAAAGCGGCCGATTATGGTCGATTAATCGGTACTACCGATTAATCGGTGCATCCCTAGTGTGTAGAAAGAAGTGGGGGAGGGGAGCTGCATAAGTTCCAGGATCAAGGTATCAGATACAATGACTTGATCGAGACCTCAACAACGTACAGAACCATTATTATACACGTTTTAAATGCTGTAAAAGAGAACACACGTTCTGTGCAAGAAAAGGAGAAAATGCTTAAAATGATCGATAACCCCATCTCAAGGAAGGCTTCAAACGGCGATTAATGGGTGGACTCCTTTTTGACCTTTTCCTGTTTTGCCCTCAGAACTAAACAATAGAGTACACCTGCCCGTTTACAATGGAGAAGCAGGCATCAGGTAGACCCCCTGTGCGGCTATTGAGGGGAAGGATAATGGCGAGCAACCGTGACTGGAATGTCAAACCACTTTCATAAACGTTAACCTTGTAACTATACTCTGTATACACCTGTGTAACTCTGCTGCACACTAAGAGCAAGAATGGGGGAAATTTAAAAATTCATCCCTGATTTTATGTAATATACGTATAAAGTATTGCTATACAAATTTCATTACTTTTTAACAATTTAAAAAGGTCTATACTTCCGGCAAAAAAAATGGAAAAACATATTGATTTTTTTACAAGTTGTATACTAAATGGATCTTGAAACTTTTCATCTCTCCATATCATTATTTTGTGCATAAGATAAAGTTACGTCTAAACTCCTTAAAATTTCCGTAATATTGATCATAAGCATTGTTTTTTAATATGAATTTATTAAGTAAAATTGAAGACATTTCTGCATCAGAAGCAATTTTTACAATGTTCCGAGGTAATTAGAACGTGAAATATAATTTTTTTAAAACAAATTTCCTGTTGAAATGTAAGTGAAGCTTCACTTGGAAATTCATTATTGACCACGGTCATAGTTGAAAAATGCTTTTATTTAAATGTATCTCCAATTTTGAAAGTAATATTTTTATATGCAAGGTATATTACAAATTGGTGAACTTCTTTTTATAATTTTATTAAGTAGGAATTGGCTTTAAAAAAATAATAAAAATAAATTTTAAAAAGTAAATAAATAAAACCCTTTATCATATTACTTGTTTTTCGTTTTAAAACCCTAATGATAGCATATGAAATTATTTTTCTTTTTTTCGGAAGTTCGCAAGGTACTTTGAGTTTAAAAAAAGAGAGAAAAAAAATAAAGAGAACATCAAAATAAATACACTTTGCAAAAAGAAAAAAAAAAAACTTTCAGTTTTTCTCTTTTACTGTAAAAAGAATGCACTTCGGATTTTATTCCCCCGCCCCTCCCCCGCTCTTTGCTTAAAATGAAATAAATAAAAAACTGAAATAAATAAAAAATAGTTCTAATAATAAAAAGTATTCTCTAATGCAGGGGTGCACAACTTTTTTCAGTGAAGGGTCATACACGTAACATGAGCTCTATTGGAGGGCCGCATTCAAGTCTGTCATTTGGAGGGGCCATAAAGGGTAATCGCCCCCCCCCCCCTCTTTCCCAGGCTTTGAGAAATTGTCACTTTTTTTATATTTAATATTTTGTCACATAGTTTGCATTGAGTACATATCCTTTGGTCAATGGAAAATTGAAAAAGTGACGGGCTTGGTAGCATGCACCAGTATTTTGATAAATGTAAGAAAAATTTATACTAATTAAAATATTAACTCTTTTCACTAAATGACTTCTTGGGGAAAAAATAATAACTTTATCAAAATACGAAACTGCAAAATATTGTATATAGGGGAGAGTGGTAATGAATGGGCCATGGTGATGAATGGGCCACTAACAAAATATGAAAAAGTATTTGCATGAAATTTTTTTTGATGCCACCAATAGATGCAGCTATTTGTTCTACTAAACTCATCCAATTTTCATTCGTTTGCGCTGGGCCATTTTCAAACTAGAGGGGCATGGTCAAGAATCTGACTGAAAAGTAAGTTTTTCCCTTTTTAGTAAAACATTTCCTAGCTAAAATGTACCAAGTATTTCACTGCATGCATATGTTTAAGCTAGTCTTTCCATATCTATAAACTAATCTTAAGATGTATTTTGATGTTATCTAAATTCAATGTACTCAAAAAACCTAAATGTATTCCAAAAGTATAGGTGGGGCTGAATGGGCCACTATGTCATGGTAATGAATGGGCCATCTAAATATTGTTTTTCTTCTTTTTCTTTGGATTTTCGCATTAATATGAAACACAACTGACTGTCATAGATAGATTAAGATTACTGTCGTCAAAATAGGTTTGTAGTAACTTCTAAATATAATTTGCAGATCTATATTATATTCCTATAGTACAATAGACCTCTGGTCGCAGTGCGTGGCTTGAAAAAGCCCCCCTCTCTCCTTCATATTATATTCCTCACAGTACAATTTCATTTTCTTTCTTGGTAACTTAAGTTAGATATTTCTTATTCCTGATGTCTAGTAAATTTAAAAAAAAAATTTTTTGAATTTTGACAATTTTGAAAATGAAGTTTTTGAAAGTGATTTTTAACATTATTTTTGAAATATAATAAATTTTGTTAAATCATAGTGTGTATTACCTGTTATTTTTTAAATATATATTTGATGTTATTTATTTCTTACAATCTCATTATTTAGACATTTTTCTGCTACAATTGGTATGCATAAGTTTTATTTTAATTGCATCAGTTTTAATGTTTATATAATTTTAAATCAGTATGATTTTGTATCATCATGTCAAGTGCCACATTTATTTTGTCATATTCAGCAAATAAAAGATTAAATCCACATGTTTTCATTGAATTCATTTAGTGGCCCATTCATTACCTTCGATGGCCCATTCAACCCCATAGGTGGGGTTGAATGGGCCAAATTTCAAAATTTTTATTTTCTATAATAATTCATTATAGACAGGTGCTAATCCAACTTTTATGACTTTTTTAGATAGCCAGATAAGTAAAGTAACTAAAACACCAATTTAGAGTTAAAACAAAGTGTTAGAAAAAATTACAAAAATTCAAAACCAAAAAGTGGCCCATTCATTACCACTCTCCCCTACATGATTCAGAATAAAAAGGTAAACCTTTTTCAGCGAGAAAAGGTTATGAGCTACTGGATGCTAATTAGCCGTTCTTATGACAGTTGATTAACCATCATAGGCTGAAAACTTTACATGTTTTGAAAAAGTGGTTAAATAATGTTGAACTTTATCACTTATAGAAACTAAAGAAACTAAGCTTTTTATTCAGCAATACAAAATCAATATGTAATTCTAGCAAAATAAGATCCAAAAGTACTCTTGGTAAAACAGCAAACAGCGCAAGAGCAACTCTGCCACAGTTTGAAGACAAAATTATTCCATTAGCTGGATATTATATGAATACCAAACAAAACGATGTGTTAACGAAAAGTAATGATATCAAAAAATTACAAATATTATATAAAGTAAAAATTCCGAGAAATGCCATGAAATCAAAATTAGCATTTGGATGGCAGTGACTGAAAATTATGTACCGATTTTGAAGTATGGGTTCATTGTTGACAATGGAAATTCTCAACATGCTTGCATTTTCCTTAATATTGATTTGTCATGGAGGTGAAGATTTTTAGAGCTCCAAAAGTCCAAACTATTAGAAATTTGATTTGCATATATCGGAGGTCAGCCGTCAGCAAGGCAACTAATTCCATATTCAAGAGCTTCTTCACAAGTACTCCAAGTAAGATAATTTTTACGAAAAATATCCATTCGCCACGTGGTTAGTGCAAAAATTAAAAAATGTTCGCATTTATTTAAAAAATCAGTTTGTATTTTTGTTCAATATGATTTGTATGTTGCACTACTCCAAAAAGAAGAAGAAATATCGTAACCTGAAAGCCGATGCTAAAAGATAACGGAAAAATTATAGGTAAACCCTAAAATTACGTTTTACATGTGGTATCGAAAACACACAAAAAATACCAAAATTCCAAAACATTTAAAATATAAAAGTCAAATAATTGGGATTTTTAACATTCAAGTTAGAAAAATAGGCCTTGAGCAATGAAATATTAAAAAATATGTAACATATTTCAAAATGCTGTTTTTTTTCCAATTTTGTTTTCGTTGTGGTTGTTACTATAAAAAACATTAGGTTTGCTGAACCAGTGCATAGAAAGCTATAAAAGTCTGTTGTCCACTAGTTCGTAATTGAAAATTGAAATTTTCAGACCTACTCTTTTCTGAAATCTTTCTTCAAACGAATTTTGGAGTGTTTTTATATGATGTATATAATTTAAAATCTTTCCAGGAAAACCTTCTTTTACTTTTTCCATCATCCTCCAAGTTGCTTTTTTCAAAAAAAAAAAAAAAATTTTTTTTTCACTTTTCAACACAAGAAGAAACCAAATGCACTAGCGGACCGCAGGTTGTGCACCCCTACTCTAATGAATAATGTTTATCAAAAAAAAAGGGGGGGGGGGTCTGCACAGGCACGGGTCTTTCTGATAAAAAAATAAAGAATTTCGAATTTTCCATTATTTTCTATCTCCAAAAGTAAAGTAGTAAGTTAAAATTAATTTTTTTCCTGAGATGGAGTCGTAGTTGAATTTCCTAAAACTCTGACTTCTAAGTCGGAGCCAGGAGTTGGTTATTTTTCTACGAACTTCGCAGTCTACGAGTGCGAAGAATGGTTATCGATTTTTATAAGTAACTTTTTTCTCCTTCATTGAACTTTCACGCTTCTGTTAGAAAATCATTCATTGGCGGAAGTTCAAGCTACTTGAACTGCTCAAAAAATACTCTAAAGAGAAGTAAAATAACAATTAAAAAAAAAATCTTCATAAAGAGTGTTTTCTAACAAAGTTTGTTTGAAGCAACTTCGTCCTTAATTTGGGGATCCATATTTGCCTTAAATTTTCCCATAAGCACTTATCTTAAGAAAATTTGAACTGTTCAAACTTCTGAACAAATGATTGTTCCAATTTAAAGAAGAAGAACAAGAATTTCCGTCAAGAACTAATCGAACCTACTCTCCCGTATACCAGCATTGGCATTTTAGTATCTGATCAATATTCGCTTAATTATATAAGACTGCAAATTATGTCACGCATACCTTTTTATTACGCAAAGCAGATTTCTAAAAACAAAAGATGCCTCTCTCATCTGAGGAAATACGCGAGTAAAAAGTAAACGAAATAATAAAGTTGTAGCATTTTTTTAAAAAGAATGTTATAAAAGTTCTTCCGTAGAAAAATTCCTTAATTATTTTGAAAAAAGAATTAAAAAAGCAAAAGGGGCATCAAAACGCATTTTATCAAACAAAAAAACTCGTTCCTAAATAAAATATCTCGAAGTTTATTTTTTATCATTTGCCAATAATTAAAAATAATTAACAAATGTTGTCTTAAATGAATAATTTTTGCAAGAAAAAAATGGTCTGCAAAATGAATAAAGAAATAAATAAAAGAAAAAAAATAAATAATGCGATATTTTTCCGATGCGTTAAGTCACCTTTCACGTCTTGATTCATTTTTTTTCCTTAACTTCAACAGAAAAATAGGCTAAAAAGGACTTATGAGACATTTGTAAACACACATATTTTGATTAAGAATCATTTTCATGTGAACGAAGGAATAATTGTTCGCGAAAGAGTCAAAAAAAAAAAAAAAAAAACTTGGTTCCTATTTGAAAACAATCAACCAATCTGACTTGAATGGGTTTCTGATTCACCCTTGTACAAAATGCTTATGCGAGACTACAAATGGCTGAATGAGAATCTGGGTAAGAATGGAGGCATATACTGGACCACAAATGGCGGACTACAGCTTGGCTTTTCGACCGTCAGTGCTTTATCGCATTTTACGCATGACTAGTTCAGGGTGTTGATAAGAGTTTGGGACATAAGAGGAATAGACGAACGCGGATGGAATCGTTTACACGTCTCTACCAATCTTCAAAAGAGCCCGAAGTTGCATTGAAAAATCAGCCACCAGAGGGCAGTTATGGCGTTTTGTTGTTATCAAGATGCATAGGACCCCTTCCCCTCAAATGCCACATATTGAGTTGTCGTCCAGCCATCGTAGAGTAACGTGCGTAACTAACGATCATAGTTTGAGATGTATCGGTCTTCATATTGACAAATTCAAAAATACTAAAATGTGCCTAGTCAGCCCGGGAACAGTTTTTTGCTAGTCCTGGAAAACGTAGTTTTTTGAGTTGTGGCACTTTTATAGCAAGGGTGCGATTTGTATCTACTATAAAAATTCTGAAAATCAGTAGGGTCTAAGGCCCCCTACGGCTTAGGGCTCCTAAGAAAACTGTTTCGATCGCAGGTACCATCTGTTGGGCTTTCAGCAAAGTACAAGGAGTGGTACTTAAAAGCTTCAGCATGATTCCAGCCATTTAGGATTCACTGTACTAAATTAATATAAGCGGGACTTCTGTAGTGCCGTCGGTGCATACAGGATTAAATCGCTTGATCAGCTGTAGGGACACCCTCCATTATTTCTTTCTTGTCTTCATTATTTCATCACTATCATCGGAAGCGGGTTCTAAATCCGAGAGAATTCAAGACGTGACAAACGATAGATGTGACATTGACTTCTGTGAAGGTTGAATCAGACGATCAGAGGGAGCCCTTTCAAGTAGGAGCCAGAAGAACGTCAAAGCGGCTTTCAACAACTATGAAGCTAATTTATCGTGGAAAAAAAAATCCAAAAAAAAAAAAAATTGAGTTTTGTAGATGATGATGATGATGATGTCTTGTCCCTGACAGGATCCGGCTAACTAAAAGTGAGGCCCAAAGGCCTACAATTTGGAGGCCCCCTCTTCTATGTTTTGCCTTTTTAAATCAACAAAAAAATCCTTTAACTTTTTCGTAGTGGCGATACAAGCCCTTTTCGGGGATGATTGTATGTAGCTCTGCAAGGCCCTATGAAGTTGCACTGTATATATTATGTCTAGCCGGGATACTGCTTTTTTATATCCATTTTAGCTCAAGAGTTTTATAACTAATCTTTTTTACTTATATTAAATGAACTAAGTAAGAGAAATACTAATTAAAAAGTTTCAAAAGAGTTTTATTTTTCAAATAATTAATCTTTTTTTTTTCTTAAAAATATATTGTTCTATAATGCTGTGCATCAGTTTTTAGAAAATTAGGGTCCCCTTAGGAAGATGAGACCCCAGTCCCAGGCAATCAGGGTCTGGTCCATGAAGGAGTGCAAAAGCCTTAAATGTCCCCGAAAATGTCGAAGACAGCCCCGGGGACATCCACAGCTTTGTCAGAAAGAAGTTACTCAGGATCCTCAATAAAGATGCTTAGGAGTTTGGCAAGCATTGCTGGACAGTGAGGATGTGCTTTTGGAGTTGGATGTTATCCGGGCACAGTGAGGACACAATTTGGAATAACTGTTTGGAGGAGTTGGAATGTTTTATAGATAAAAAACGATTTTGATATGTCTATAGAAAAACATATTGAGCAAACTTTTTTAAAAAGAAAAAGGTAAAATCCGGAATCTTTTGACATGATCCGCATAGTAGTTTCAGGGCGGAAAAGCGGGATAAAGTTCAAAACGGACACCGTAAAATCAGAATTCCACTGAAGCAAATACACTCACAGCTCGATCATAACATCCTAAGACTGCAGTTTCGTCCTTATTGTGGACTCCTCAGTTAGGAATAGCCAATGATCGAGCGGTAGACAGAAATCTTTTTATTGTAGCTAAGATTGCCAACAAACTGGTAGATAAAATTAATTTATCTTACCAGCGAGCGCCCGCAAACCATGGTGCGGCTCAACTGGAAATTTGAAGGCAAAAGCTGGGTAATATGCAATGAGTTACCGCCCTTAAGCCACGGCTAAGGCAGAACTGAAGCAAATGCACCCACAACTCGATTATAGAGACTGCAGTTTCGCCCACACGCACACGGCTAGGAAGAATGATACGCAGTGCCGTATTTACGTATGGGCTTAATGGGCTATAGCCCAGGATGGCGCGATTGGGGGGGGGGGGGGCACTTTTTCCATGCAAAGTGAAGACCTTTTTTTTAGACAGCAGGGTGGATCGGCCGCGAGAATTACATCAATTAATTAAATTAAATACTGTTCTTTATTTAATAACACTAGAATGCTGGTGGAATTTTTCATACAAAAGTATTGAACCGCAGGGGGGGGGGGGGGAAGAAAAGATAAGACATGAATAAGACTAGAAAGATGAGAAAAAAAGACTGCGAGACAGAAAAAATTGTTCGTTAAAACCGGGTCTTGCTCGTTAAAAACGAATTCTGTTCCATAGACTTAACATTGATCCAACAAAATATTCTC
>JAXGGA010019464.1:0-20049 GCA_038373865.1 Uloborus plumipes
AAAGACCAAAAAAAAAGAAAAGAAAAAAACAGAAAATAAAAGGCAAGATATGTTATTATAAAGTAAAATTTAAAACTTTTAAAGTCTTACCAATAGCTGATTGGATAAAAGACCTTGCTTAAATAATTGAAAATTTTCAAATTATTATACAATAATACGATGGTTTTCCTTGCAGTTTTGAAAGAGCTGCTACTGTGACTAAAATGTTATTAAAGAGATTTATTCAACCAAAAATTAATTAAAAAATTTAAGATTGTATTGAATTTCTTACTTTTATACCTTTTTGTTTCTAACTATTATAATTATGCTTACAATTAATTTATGTGAACTACATTTATTTTTCAGTTCTCATGTAATTTCAGTTCTGTATAGTGGTTGCAGCTTATATAAACCCCTTTTGTTCTGAACAATTTTGATTCAATAAAGCAGTTTATTCAGTAAAGGTGGATTTTATGCTGTTTTTAACAATTTGAATCATTAAAGTGGCTAATTCAATTAACCATTGATTCAATTAACCAGCGTCCACTATTTCCTATGCATGATCTACTTATATTAAAAACTGAGTATCTTTCTATCTTTCTTTCTTTCTTTCTATCTACCTATGTCACGCTTCTTTCTCCTGAACGCCAACGAACTGAAAGTCGAACCAGGTACCGATAGATAGGTAATTTTTCAGGCTTCATTAGTTTCAATTTATATAATTATACAATTTTAATTAGCAAAGATATCAATTAATAAGTAGTCAAATTTAAAGCGATTAAGCCTAATAAATGATTAAATATGAAATCCATTTTTGCAAAACGTCTTTGCTATGAAACAGTAATAACAATGATAATGAGAATTCTGAATGAAGACTTAACTAAATCAAACACGAAACTCATAAGCGGGCCACATTACGTAGTATGTATTTTTATCGCTAGCTACTTGTAATATTTTTAAACATTCATTTGTTGAAAAGCCATCTACTTATATTAAAAACTGAGTATCTATGTCTGCTTCTTTCCCTTGAGCGAGCAGAACTTGCTGTAACTTTCCTCACCATTTTGAAGGCGCGAAGCATCTCAATAATTCGAATGATTTTTTTGATGCAGGAAAAAAGTGAAAGCGTGAAGCGCCTGTTAGCGAGCCGCCTTGGCGGCGAGTATTTTTTTGAAACATTCTTTACTACTTTAAAGGCGCGAAGCGCCCGTGCAACGCCGGGCCACGCAGCTAGCTGCTTGGGCATTAGTGGGCCCCGTACGTAGTATGTCTTAAAATCCTATGAAAATTGGATTATATCAAATAATATTACATCAGAATGAGGTAAAAGTTGCAGGCGGGGGGGGGGGGTGGACATTATGCATCAACATGCCGCAGGAAGCTAATCTAGCTGCCCTGGCAGCTAGTGTAATTATTAAAACATGACTTTAAATGTTTGACTGACTTTTTTTTTTTTTGGTTTTTTAAAAAAGTTTTCAATCAAGTTGAAATGAACTAATTGCTTTTTTTCTTCTTGATACATTTTAGATATTTCTCTCTTCAAGCTACAACTCCTTTGGGATTTAGTGATGAAGTACGCTGTGAAGTGGAAACTAATATATGTCGAGAGGGTGGCCCTTTACCCGATTGTTTTGTCAAACCTGTGAAAATTCTGATGCAATATTTAGAAAAAGTAAAACATATACTAGTCAAATTAAACATCTTTTATCTATTTTAAATAATTTTCTCGAATACTAATTTTATTTTTTTTTTTTTAGACTTACCTGTTGCAATTTTTAAATAGTCAACTTTATTTCAAATATATCTCTGAGTGCATTATTATTATTCAAAATGGTGTAACTGATGTTCCTGTGCAGCAAAAATATCCAGGTAATTTTTTACTTGTGTATTTTCTGTATTTAATCCTTAAAAACACAAATTTTTAGTAAAAGTAACAATTTATGTTTTTGTACAAATATTTGAAATACAAGTCTAAACTTTTAATTAGTTTTACTGCAAGAAAGGGGGAGAATAATTTTGTCCTTGAGAATTGCCTTCCAGGATTCAGAAATAGTTTTCAGAAGGGCGAGTAAAAGTGTGCCCCCCCCCCTCCCTTCCCATTCAATGTTTTATTAAAAATAATCTCACGAGGCTCCTCCAAACTTTTTTAAAGAGTTCTTAAATCGAAAATGGTTTTTAAAGACACAATTGAATGCATTAGAACTTCTAACTTAAGAACATTGACAATTTTATAAGCAGCTACCGATCCTAAAATATATTTCTATTGAAACAATGCTATTTGATCCTGTGAACCTTTTTCAAGACCTCAAATGGTTTTAAAAATTGAGCTTACCAAAGTTAATTGCCTTCATGTTATTAGTTAAAATTATGATTATAATATCATTTTTTCTGTAACTCATTATTATTTATTTTTTATAAGTATTTACGGTATCATTTCAGCCAGTGTTAGAAATAGAAATTTAAGTCTAGGCGTCATTGTGACTCCTAGGATCAATTTCTAGGCGTCAAAATGAACAATCTAGGCGTCATTTTTTTAAAAATTCAAATATAATCAGAATTTAAAAAAAAAAAAATCTTTATTCAACAGAAATGCAACAGAAACACAATCCATGTACGATATGTTACTGGCAATGTATGAAAATGAGCATGATATAGAATGTTATTGCTTCAGACTAGTGCTGAGCGATGTTGCAGATTTTAACATCGCAATACATCACCAGTATAACATCGCAATGTGCCGATATATCGCGATGTTACTATGTATTTCCTTTTCATTTAATTATGGGGGGTTAGGGGGGTTTCATAGTGTTGTCCCAGTATCCTTCGTCTCTCCCCTTTCCAGAACAGTGGATAACCCTTCAAATAGAAAGCAGGAAAAATGCAGCAACTACATGGACGGATTTATGGGGAGCGAGGGGGGGGGGGCAATGCCCTACCAGTTTATTTGGGATGATTCTAAATAATGAAAACATACCTCCCAAAATCATGAAGCGAGAAATCATGCATTTTTTCTAAGAAGTTCAGAAGAGTTCTGAAAAAGGCAGAATGTCCTTTTCTCATAGGAAAAAACATTATTCATTAAATAGAAATGATAAGGCATTGGCGTCTAAAATAACTTTTAAAGTGAAAGGGCAATTCTTTAAAGGAAAATATAGACAAAAACATTGCAAGTGATTAAAAAAGAGCCGAGCAAAATGTTTTCTAAAGAGCTATACCTGTCTCTAAGGAGAAGGGGAACAAAAGGTATATAAACTATTAAGAGCAGAAAACCTAACTCAGTAGGACCAGCAGTTTTATCATCTTAACTCAGGATTGTAGTTACTTTCTTGAATAGCTCTAAATTAAGGGTGGAGGATACTCTTTTACTCACTTTCTAAATGCTTTTTAAAAAGTATGATAATCATCAAAGTCTGAATAAATTAATCAGTCATTTTCAATATTAAAATCCAAACAAACCAGTCATCAAAAGTTTTGGCAAAAAAAAATATTAAGTTGGATTGTAAAAAAAAATCGCTAGTGTTGGAATAATCCATTTGGCACAAATTTTGGAAAAATGGCTGAAATTTGATTTAAAAAAAAAAACTGCTAGTTTTTCGATAAATTTCTAAAAAGGTAAAACTCATTAGTAGAATTGGAAAAAATAAAGATTATCCATATAAAATCGTAAAATCTAAACAAATTTTCAACAATATTACGAAAAATCAAACAATAATTAGCATGTAGGCAATTATTAGAGCTATTGTTTGCTCAAAGAAAAAAAAAAGAACTTGCCCCCCCCCCCCCGAAACTCAGTCTTAAATTTTCCCATGGACATCTACCACCCAAATTTCTTGGAAATCTTTTGAATCAGTTTGCCAAAGTATACCTGCCAATCTCTTCAAATAAAAAATAGGAAGATTTGTGAAAAAAAATCGGAAGTTCTCTCGAAATTAATCACTTGAATTCAATAACTTAAATGTTTCATTAAAATGATCTACTAACTAAAAAAACATTAAAAGTTTCATTAAAATGTAAAAAGTAACTTTGTCCAATCGTCCAATTAGCTTCAAATACATTTGCATTTATCCCTTCTTTTTGCAATTGCTATTCATTTCTTTTTCCTTAAACAAACTCCTTGAAAATAAGAGATATATCCTGTGTCATCTATAGCTCCCAACAAGCCAAGCGAGCAAGCGGGTTGTAGACACAACACAGTGATAATTTCGCTGACTCAAGCGCACAAGTTCAGCTATCAGACTAATAATAAGCATTAGAAAAGGAGGGGGGGGGGCGGGGGGTGCATGGAGCAGATAGAGTTGGAAATTTTGATGGATGTTTTGAATTATTTTTTGCTTGCTCAAAGCTATCGCTGCCTTTTTCTATTATGAAGACAATAAGGAGCGTTGAACGAAACACTGAACAAACAAAACAAACAAAAAACACAGCACGGTGCATAACCCACACCGCGCGCATAACCACGCACAACTTCACAACTTCGTAAGGCGTATCCCATCATGCATTTCCCCGCCGCCAGAGCTGTGGGGGGGGGGGGGAAAGGGGGTATGCTTCGCAGACAAACTGAGGGGAGGAGCGGGAGAAATGTTATCACGAATCCTTTTCTTTTCGTCTCTCATGATGAGTCAGGCAAGAAAGACTTTCTGCGATCCCAGATCCCAAAATCTTTAGGCGTCAAACTTGGCGCCTGGGTTTGGATGTTTAGGCGTCAAATGGAAAATTTTGGTCGCGAAATACGACTAACGACCGCTTATTTCTAACACTGATTTCAGCAATTAAATAATCAATTTATGTTGTTTTTATATCTATATTTAATATTCTTGTACTATTTAAATGGTGATATGATTTGTCTTAAATTACAAATATGAAATATTTTTTTCAGGCAGTGATAGTGGAAGTGAGCAAAGTCTTCCTATATCCTCTGTCAATACTCTTCTTGCAATGGATAGCAAGCAACCTGGTGCTTCTAAAATAATCAAAAACATTGATGACCAAGTTATGAGGATTGATACTATCCAGTTCAAACCAGATGCTTTGTGGCAGAGGCCTCTTGCTGGGTACTGAAATTTCTTCCATTTTTTAAGGTTCAGCCATAATTATATGGATGGACTTGAGCAGTAGTGCCGAATCTATAGCCTGTAGACCACATTTGGCTTGCAAAGGTGATCCCTGTTGTTGGTTGTTTTGTTCATTGTTACAACTCGAAAAGCACGAGAAGTAACATTGTCACAAATTTGGAGCCAAGTATTTAGACATTGGTTGCTGAAAATCATGCATTCAATAAATACCCATCCACTAATAATAACAACAATTATTGGCTTATAATTTTGGTTCCTGATCCATATTTTTCCATGCTATTTTTTAGAAAAGAATAAAATGGTTTGAAATTTTATGTGTGTCCTGAGCACCAAGAATTGGTTTAATATGAGGTATGACTCTCAGGAAGAAAAGGTTGGGCACCACTGTGTTAGCGCGGTATTAACAGAGGCTAAAATTTTACAAATTGAGTTAAACAAGGATTTGGCTCCCTTTGCCGTCCCTCTGTAAGTACCAATTGTGAGGAAAAGAAAAATAAAAAAGCCCCCTAAGAGCTCATGAAAATTGTCAACCAAACCAAACTGCTGTTTAGATGAGAATAATATTGGCATAAGTTGGGTTTTTTGGCCTCTAATTGAATCAGCAGCCAGAATTTTTTGCTAGAGGGTACATTGGCGTAGCAAGAAATTTTTCATAGAGGGGGTAATTGGAAAATTTTTGAAACAAAAGGTTGAAAAATAATTTTAGGCCCATTCATGTGTGTAAAACATATAATGTTCTTGCTTTATGGAGGGGCTTGGCTACACTACTGAGGGAGTGCATCTTTCATTCCATAAAAACCTTACATGACTTTCTTCCAGTAAACCTATCATAAATATAAGAACGGCAGTGGTGTAAGTCATATAAAGTTTCTTTAAAACAAGTCCCTTTTGCAGAAGTTAATGAATAATGACAGAAAAAAATACGCCTGACTTATGCTGCTCTATGGTGTAACAGTAAAGCACTAAATTTCAAAAATGAAACCGATCTGTTTTTATTTTATATTGTTATGTTTACATTATTTTAGCAAAAGCGCTAATATAATAATTTTCTCAGTATTGAATTTTTTTTTCTTCATGTTAAAATATCGATTTAAAAAGTTTTATATTGTAATAGAAACTGCAGAATTTTTTTAACATAAAAAGCTGTTAAGGATTCCAAGAAGTTTGGTTGGCAGTTTCAAAATTCATCATATAATATTACTTTGGCCTTTGGTTGAAATAATAGTTGAAATGGAGTAAACTAAATAAAATGATGGCAAAACAAAATCTAATGCTCTTTCAGTATTGAAGGTTATTCTATCTCATACTATTACTACCAACATAATTTTGTATTTCATCCCATGTAATAAAGATTTAATTGAAATGCTTGTTTGTCAAGAAATGGTACTTTGTTTAATAGTTTAAGTACCATAACAATTATCCTTTTTTTTTTTCTTTGACTGAACGTCATGTATATTGTTTGGTGTAAAAATTGATGTTTACCCATTTCTATTGGTTTGACTATTTTTACTGATTTACAAAACATTTCTTTAGGAGGTTGCAAATGGCTCATGTGGATCATTTAGGACGGGTAACTACTGAATTTGAACCAGAACCAGATAAAAGACGAGGTATTTCATAACTATTTATGTCGAAATTTTATTGATTTATTTTCCATGCTCATAAATTTAAGCTATTCTTATTGATCAATATTTAATGCATAAATATTTTGCATTTTAGAGTCTAGGATTTCAAAAGCTGTTAAAAAACTAGTCAATTGGGAGGAAGATAAAGTAAGTGCTTACCTTGATGATTTGTCTTTTTATGAACATACCTTTTGTTTCTTACTGACACTAGTTTATTTAATTTTAAATTAAATTGTATTTAGTTATTTCTTTATAAAATTAGTTTTAAATTTTGTGTTTCATTTTTAGTTTTTCTACTTTGTAACATGTTAATAGCAAGAGCGGAAAAATTAACAAAGGATGAACTTAGGCTTTTGTTTTATGAAAAACAATTTCAATTACTTTTATTATCAGTTACTCCCAATAAATTTCATATTTTACAGATTTTTTTATTCTTTAAAGCAGTATAAAACTAAAAATCATAGTAATTTGTTTAAAAATTGAAAATTTTATGGTTTTGCCATTAAAATTTTAATTGTATGAAACTTTTTAAAATTTTGAAATACAGCCTAATAATAGTCTCTGAGGATCAAAGTGCCTTCATGTCCAATTTGTTAAAGTTTTGACATAAAATGCAGGTTTGTGGGTGAAATATACATACACACAGTCTACTTGATTTGTATAGGTTGTGCAGTAATACGTGTATGTATACACTATTGCAGGTGCAATAGTTCTAAGGGAAATTTTCTGGATAACCATATCATAATAAGTTGTAACTTACTGCCTCAAACCTACTTTCTAAGGCACATCTACATGCAATATACCAATAACCAGGCTCTGACGTTCAGACAGTGCAGTTTCGTCTTTGTTATGAACTCGTCAGTCTAAAAAACCAAGCTGGAGGTAGATGTCATTTTATTGAAGTTGAAAGTGCCAATAAACAGGTAGCTAAAAGAAATTTAGCATGCCAGTGAGTCTCGTCTACAGCAGTGGTTATGCTCAACTCGTCAATAGAAAGCAAATCTTGAGTAATTGGTTAAATTTACTTTAGCTGCCAGTTTGGTGGCACTCGCAGCTTCAATGAGATGACATCTTCCTCCAGCTGGGTTATTGATTTCCAGATTGATGAATTTTCGACAAGGACAAAACTGCAGTTTCTGGATGTCATATCCAGGCTGTCCGTATTTTGCATGTAGTTTTGCCTTTGTCCTAGCTTAAGGACGGTAACTTATTACTTATTATCCAGGCCTTCAGTTGATGAATTGAACTGCACCGTTATTGTGTAGTCTCCCTGGTGTACTAAATTAATGTTAGATACCAATTTGTCAGTACTCTCAGCTTCAATAAGATGAAAAATGCCTGTATCTTATTTTACCTATTTTATGCTACAGCTGTTAATATTATGTATTTGTGTGTGGGTGCATGAAAATATTTACACAAAAGAAATTTCTTGCAATCATATCAACATCAAATACTTTCCTTTCTAAAAGGTATTAAGTGAGACGTAAAAATGCATGAAACATTCCAAATCAGAATTTTAAGTGAGTGTTTCAATTCATGTACAAAATATAGATACAAGGAAAGAGTATATAATATGCATATGAAAAAGTATGGGGGTTTTACTGTTTTTGTTTTTTATTTAAACTTTTGCATTTGAATCTCTTGCATTGTCCTTTCACTCCAGAACTCCATAGGCTGTAAAACCAATCTTTTGCTGTTTTTTGATACAGGAGTTATTTACATTTTGGAGTAATCCAGCCCCGTCATTTAGGGGGGCAGGGGGGTCAGGCTTTGAGAAATTGATGTATTTACATATAAGTGGGGGTGGTTTTTTATATTTTCCGATGAAATTGCATAGTATTTGGACCCTTTGCCCCCCTGGAAAACCTTGAAATGATGGCCCTGGAATAATCCCTAAAACCGTCTGTGTGTAAATCCATTCTGTTCCTGAAAAGTTTGAAATTTGTTATATGGTAGGGATGCACCGATTAATCGGCCACTTGACCGATTATTAATAATCGGCAAAATTATACCAATTAATCGGCGAAAAAAATTATTTTTGAAATATTATATTTTAAAGTATATCTTCACCAAGAAATTTTGATGAATAATTTTATCAACAGAAAATAAATTTAATTATCCGAAATTTTTACTAAAACATGTAGTATGAGGGGTAAGAGTATAGGGTAAAAACAAAACAAATAATTTTCATATAGTGCTTAAAACTGGATGGAATATCAAAAGATTACCCTCACAGCTTAGATTCATATGGCACTATTAGAAAAAATTGTACTCCTGAACTTTTAAATTGGAATATGAAAACAAAAGCATTTCATTTTATTTATAATCAGTTAAATTTTCGCAATCAACAAGCAGAAAATTTGTGTTGAATAAAATTTCTTCTAAGTATGCAGCGAACATGAAGCTGTGAAGAACAAATTTATAAACTAGAAATAAATAATTTCCTGCAAACATAAGTATAACATGTAGTACGAAAATGTACTGAGTAAAAATAAAGAAATAATAATGCAAAGAATGAAATATAAAAAAATAATCCTCACATTTGATATGCATTTTTTAAGTTTCCTCTTTTAAATAAATGTACACCTTTTAACGTTGTAACATTTTTCATGAGTCGATACTTTTCTCTTTGGCGTAATGCTTTTAGGTAACCTCTCAGTTTCGCAAAGAGTAAAAGTTTTGAATTAAATGCCTACTAATATAATAGGAAAATAAAGTTTAAATTAAAAGCACTCCTAAATTAGATCTCCAACTTTTTTTTTTTTTAATTTCATGTCAAGTTAACATAATTAATAACATGTTAATGTAATTTTTCTAACAATAATATGAAACTTTGTTCAAAAAATTAGATAAATTTCGAAATTATTTTGGCAAAACTAGGAAAACGGAAAAATTAAATTTTCTCTAGAAGATAAATTAGTTACTATTTCTAAAATCGGAATTGTAAAAGAAAGAAAAGTGATTGTGAAATTTGATCCCTTATGAGCATTAATCAGCTGGGCCGATTATCAAAAGCCGATTAATCAGTAATCGGCCAATTTGCTTATCGGTGCATCCCTACCATGTGGGTTAAACCAATTCAGAATGTGAAAATAAATATGATATATAGTGTAAAAGAAATGTAACAATAAATGTCAAAGTTAATTCATCACACTAAGCAGTGTGGAATTAAATTTAAATTTAGTTCCAAATTCAAAAATAAATAGATAATTTTTTGTCTTCTTCCTGAACATTTTTTTAAAATGCACATTGTTGATTCTGGAGGCACTACAGCAATATTTTTGTCCAGGAGATATTGAACCAAAATTTAGAGTGCTCACTGATTAATAAATGGTGAAAATGGTGAACTGGTCCATAGCACCTTTGTGATATTCTTGTTTTGCCAAACGATAGTTCTTGAGAACCACAGCATTCCATACATTGGCAATTTAATGTCAGCTGTTATGTTTTTCATACCTTCTTATGGTTCTAAATGTTTGTATTCTGAATGTTCTTTACGCATTTTAAAACTTATTTTACCATGGAATGCACATTAATACTTTACTGGTTCCCAGAATATTTGTATCATAGCAGTGTCATAATACTGTTGTTTAAGTGTATGTACTTCTAGTGCCCCGAAATGTGTAAGCTATTATACTTAAAAACATAGAACCGAGTAATTTTTTTTCTGAAATATTCTCTTTAAGAAAAAATAAATAAATATTTAGCGGTCATTCTTAGTTGCTCATATAATTGTAGCAAATCAATATTTTGTCAGTGTTTGATTTGATTTATAACTTTAGAATCAAGAAGATATGGCATGGAAAGTTGCTGAAATGATAGTCAAGGACATTTGTAGCGTAACAATGCCAGATGAACCATCCTTAGCTGTAGAAAAAAGTCCATCACACAGCCATTCTTGATTTTGGGGTAATTTGATTTTTTATTTTGTTCTTGATTAATAAGATGTATGTACTAAAAAAATTTGTTTTCCATTTATGTATTTTTTTAGATAACATTAACAGTGTAATGATGAAATTTTCAGTGTTTTGCATTATAAGTTTGTTAGTTTTCACTAAAAATGTTGAGTAATTAGCATAAACATTTTAAAAGATTGCAGGTTATAATTACAAAAGTTAATTTTTTTAACATGTTTTGTTTAATTTTGAGTTATATTAATAGAGCTTATAAACAGCTTTTTAACTGAAGTCAAATATTTCTCAAAAATAGCTTTTAAAGTACTGCAAAAAAAGGCTTTGTATTTCCACAATTATTATGTAGTAAAAAGATTATTTTATGCTCCCTTCACATAACTACCATTGTACATTCTATTTGGTTCTTATTATAAAGCAACAAATAAATTTTATTTGTTGCATTACCTTTGTCACCTATCATTTTTCTTAAAAATGCTTCGTTTATCCATATCTTTCTATTCTTATCTGTCTAAGGTGTATTTTTCAATGTTCTTTTACCTGTTAAAACTGAAAAGTGATGAGGTGGAACCGATTTTTATGCTCTGTGCAGCTTTCAATAGTTAAACATCTTGGAATATTAATGCATTGCATTCAGGAAAAATTCCTTTGCTGTTTTCCTGGACAAATTTTAGCCTGGGTAACGAAAATTCATTTTGATCGGAAACTGCTCTACAAAAAATACTTGCGTGCAATGTGTTAATTGACGCACCCCACTAAATGACCCTTCAGTTGTTACCTTATATGATTGGACCACACTTTTTTTAGAAAAGACTATTATTCTTGGATATTGTTATTGTATTGACAGCATAGGTGATACTAAAGAAACGTCTTTGTTCCCCATAAAGTAATTTTTGAAAAGTTATAAAGAAAATCACAAAAAAAAAAAAAAGAATTGAAATTATCAAGATGGTCAAAAACCTGACTGTAAATATAGTGCACCACAGTTTTTTTCTTGTATATTTTTACCATTAGTTAGTGTGCTCAACTTAAAATAAGTTGACTACATATAGTATGCATGATTCATAGACAGACCTGCAAAAGAGCAAGTGTTACACTTGTATCTGTTACTGATGTTCCCTTTTCTTGCTTTTCTAAAATTCTACTGATAGATATGGATATTACAACCTCTATATAAAATAGCACTGTCCACTTATGTGCACAGTAGTAATTTTAAGTGTCCTAAAAATTAAGAGAGTTTTAGAACACTCTTTTGATGCATTTTATGAGAAAGTGCTCTCTTTTTTTTTTAGTCTGTACCTTAATGCAGTCTTTTTTTACTTTTTAGGCATCTTCCCTTTCGATACAAGTCCAAATAATCCAAGATTCCAGTTTTTAACGTTAGTATTATAAGATGTGATATGAACAATTTGTTTTCTTGTTTTCCTTTTTTCTTTGCATTACTTGAAAAGTTTTATTGACCAAGAACTTTTTTTATCTTTGTGTGTATGTGAATTGTTAACATTTGAATTTTTTTTCTTTTAATGCAAGTCATTCAACTGTTATCTTTAATCTTTTTCTTTTAAATTGTTAAGCAAATGCATTAAAAATGTATATTTTAATTCATTTGCTCACTACTTTTTCTAATTTCATGTACGATAGCGTAAAAGATGCAGAAGAAAAGTATTTCATCTTCAAAAAATACCCACATTTTATATATTATTAAATTGCTTGTGATACTATGGGTTGGTTGGTTAAATAATTTTTATTATTTTCTCTCTACCGATCAAAACAACCTTCAAATATGATATTTTTTGTGGAAAATCTCCCATTCACTTGTAAGCAGTGCTATAGTAGAAAAAAAAAACATAACTTTTACAGAGTGCATGTCATGGTTGAATGGATTTGGTAAAGGCAAAAGCTTTCTAGACATTATTATTTTAAGGCATTTTAAAACCAATTTTTATTCAATTTGCAATTTTTACTATAATATAACCGGAAGTTAACTATTTTTAATTTTTTTACTTTCTAAATTAATAGAAGCGTGCTGAGCTATGTATGCAAAACTTTCCTTTAATGCTACACCAAATTGTTCTAGTAAAGTAAAGCTGATATTGAAACCACAGGTGGCTTGAGAAGCATCAGCAATTGTGAGCGAAAGTGAAAAAAAAATAGAATTCTTTCTCACCTTGTTTTTCCAGTCATAAGTGCGTGGAACAAAACTACTGGCTTGGACCAAACTAAGATAGAAAATTCTCCAACTAAGTATTTTAACAATACTTATATGCATACAGGGCTGCTGTTTGGAAGGGCATACCGAACCTATAGTACTGGGACTCAGAGTTTTGGGGGGCCTGTAAGTCATGACACTGTTTTGCCAATATTAACGTTAATAATTTCATTGAAATAACTAAACTATTTTCTAAAACAGAAAAAAATGTCGCATTTACATTAATAAATCTTGCTATGTGAAACAATTACTAGTACAAATATGAATGAAATATCCTTGGGCGAGGAAAAAATAGCAAAGGTTTTGAGTGCATGGCGTTACATGATCATCTAAGTCAAATCCAATATGTATGTGAAGAATAGTTTCAACACTTAATTCGATAGTAGTTTGACTTATACTGGAAAGCCGTTGTCATTGTTCTGCTTTAATTTTCACATGTTTAACTTTTTTATTTTGAAATTCTGACTTTTTCAGTTGATCTATTTAACTTTACCTTTAATAAAAATTCATAGTATAGCATATTACCTCTTTTATCTCAGACAAGACAAATTATCTAATTTTTTGCACCATAAAAATTAGCTAAAGAGAAAAAAAGAATTATTCTTAACTATGAATGGTATCAAGGAAGTGACTAAATACAATTTCTTAACGTCAAAAGAATAAACTTAACAAGGCATGTTTCATGAATGAACACAGAAAAGTTGATTATACTACACTGCAACGTTTCTTGACAATAACATCGTGACGTTAGCCTATGAAAAACGAGCTAGATAAAACGTCACAGCCTACTTGGGGAATTAGAGGAGATCGCTGACTGCTTGTGAGCTCTTATTGGCTCCGCACGTAGTGACGTTCAGTATCAAGTTAAGTTGCTGTCTAGCATAGGATAAAATCAGAAACCAGCAGAACAATGAAAAAATTACATAAATGTTTGATCTTCAGTCTAATTATCTTGAAAAGAAAAGGTTTACATACAAATCAAGAAGAATTTGGAAAAATTGTAATACTAGTTACTCTGGTTTTACTCTTGATCTTTTGAATATTCTTTTCTTCTTTTTTTTAAAATCAACTAGTCTTGTGTTTTGGCAGCTAATTATTTTTAGATTGCTCTTTTATGGAGGAGCGATAAGTCGTGTTTGCATACTTTTATGTCGCAGTTGGAATTTCCCAACTGCGGAATTTATACTTCATGCCTGTTTATGATTGTTATTAGTACGTGATTTTAATCTCATCTGATTTTTTTAACCAAGTTCTCATATTCTAGTGTCTGTTTTCTTTTTCTAATACAGTATTTGAATTCCATGTTGTTTAATCTCTTACTTGAATACTCAATTACTTTATTTTATAAGCTGGTATTTAATTGGTCGTTTCATTGCATTGTTAAAGTGATAAATGCAATGCTTATTATTTATAAATCATGTTAATAATTATTGAATTTATGTTTGTGACTTCCCTTTTGTACTTTTTTTTGTGTGTTTCTTCCCTATTTTAGTTCAGAAATTTGGTTACTGATATGTATTTTTTTGTTTTGAAAGGGGAGTCCTGTATATCAAGAGCCATCTTTTTTCAATGCACAAACCAGAGCTGCTGACTTGTTTAAATTTGAAATTGATAAAGGTACATCAGCTCACTAATTTGCTACCTCTTTGGGCTTAACATAAATGCTCAAAATGATAACCTATGTCTGACAAATATTATATTATCCCACATCAGCTCTCATGTCGGAAATAATTGTGGTTGACCGACATGCAGGGAAATTCAAATTTTCTAGCATGCCGAATAATTTAAGGTTCATGATGCAACAACCTACTTATGAGCAACAGTAAAGAAGATGGCCTTTAACGATTTATTTCAAACAGCATGACTGGATTTTCTGCACTTAACTTTAACCACTGCTATCTTTTTCCAATTTCATAATGGCTATTCAACTAGCAATCAGTGTTGAGAATCTCCTACTCAAAATGAGGTTGGGTGATTGTAGGCACTTGAAGGCCCAAGATATACAGGGCTCCCTTACTTTTGCTTTTTACACTATTGGAGTGAGATAATTATTTCATAAGAAATTTTTGTTGGGTAAATTTTTACATCACTCTCAAATGATATACTCATTTCGATGTACAATGTGTAATTTGCAAACTGTTTTCAAAAAGAAATGAAGATCAGCGTATTACCAAATATCTTGAAAGAAAAGTGCAATGTTGTTTCATTAAATTTTAAATGTGCATAATTGGTCATCTCATTTAAATGTTTTTTTTTCTCTCCAACTTTTTGTGTATGTAAAATAATAAAATTGAGGAATGAAAAATTGAATGTTTTTCCTATACAGGATACTTAAACATGAAAGTATAAAAGATGTTTATAATCTCTAATTTACGCTGTTACATCTGGTTAATGAAGTTACAAAACTATTTTTACTGAGAAATACAGGGTGGGTCATTTTGATGTGACATTCAAAATGCATTAATTGGAGCCTTTATTCCATGGAGCACACTGCAGCAATTACCGATTTAATTGAGCATGTAAGCCAAAACACATAACTTTAGCACTGTGTCATATGTTTAAAGATGACATTCTTTAAATTGGCAGAAAGATTCTTCGACCCTTGCAAGTATGTTCTGCATACTTCCGCTTAAAGGGCCTTCAGAAGTGGTTGTTATAACTCTTTGAATGCTGTCTGTCAGTATATTAATGGTAGTAGTCTCTTCAGTGTATGACTTCTTCTTTAAATCACTTGTCATTTAATAGTCTGATTTAATTAAATCTGGAGATTTGAATAGGCGCTGATTATTACCATGTCTTACAGCTTTTTGGAAAGTTTCGCTGAAAGAGTGTCATTGACCCTAGTTTAATATGACTAATGGCTCCATCCAACATTAGTCTCATTTTGATGGAAAATACTTATGGTGCTGTAACACTCAATAGTCATTCTCGTGGTGTTCTTGTGATTAAACTGCAGTCTAGATTGTCATCCTTGCAAACCGTATTAAGCTACTGTCTGATTCTCTTAGGTGAAACCTACCGCGTATTTAGACATGTGCGTCAGATCTTTTCTGATC
This sequence comes from Uloborus plumipes, assembly GCA_038373865.1. Lineage (NCBI taxonomy): Eukaryota > Metazoa > Arthropoda > Arachnida > Araneae > Uloboridae > Uloborus > Uloborus plumipes. Next base: position 15,853 of record JAXGGA010019464.1, read on the forward strand.
TTACCAAAATAGTGGTGATAGGTAAAATAACAATAAGGGGAAGAATAATAAGAAGCAGTTTGAACCATATCAAACAACGTAGAACGATGCTAATTTTAAATACATTGTTCAGTTGAATGTGTCAAAAGGATAGCAAATGCAAATTTTAAATTGAAAACTTCTGAAAGTTCCCACTCACAACTCATTACCCCTGTTTCAAGTGCAATGGTTCCCAAATGCTAGATTCAGCTTTTACGGACAGACCGTATATGGTATAGGTAAACAACAGTGTACAATTTCAAAACATAAATGTCTTATCAATATGGCCCACCTCTAAGTATTGATAATATCTAAAAAGATGCTAACATGTTTTAAGCCTCAAACACATATTACAAGTGTCCGACTCATGCCTCTTTGATCATATGATAATATTCCAACCAATGATGCTGTTTGGTGCATCTGTAATTGCATATTCTCAGTATTCATTTTCTTTTACAATGCCCATGTTGCATTCTTCAGCTTTTACATTGACTGTTGGTGGCCAAATAATGTTCAATGATCATAAAAGTAGTTATTCTGCTTATCTTCACACATTCCTCATCTTTGTAGTTCTCATTTTTTTTAATGATATATGATGAATAGTAAGGCTCGACCGATGGCATTTTTTGGCCGATGGACCGATGCCGATTATTGGCCGATTGTTCAAAGTTGGCCGATGGCCGATGGCCGATTTTTTTCCTCTTCCATCGGCCGATGGCCGATGCCGATGGCCGATGGCAAAAAAAAATCAAACGATTAGAAAAATAAATGTTTATAAGAGATTTCATGGGTCATATATTCATTTCATTCTACTTCTTCTTCAGTCATTCAGATTTTGGCCGAAATTTCTATTTTACTACCACTCGGCAAAAACTATGAGAGAAAGAGAGAGACGTAGTAAGTTGAGAATTCATTCGTACCATTCGTACTGGGTGTAGCAGGGTTGCCAATCCCCCCAAGCTCAATGGCGCAAATCCCCCCCCCCCCTAATTTTTCATGACCCTCTAGTGCTTTTTATTTTTACCCCTCTTTTTTATTAGCCTACTTTCCCGTTAAAAATATAAAAATATTTTTGAAAAAAAAATTGAACCGACTTCGGAACTTCACTCAGAAAATGCTCTAAAAAGTAAAAAATAATTTTATTCTTTGAACTCCATCGATACTACATTTAAACATAAGTTTTGAAGTCGGCGCAAAAAAAGCCAAATAGAATCATTCGAAACTATAAATATAAATTTAAATGAATCCAGGTTCTTTATTCGCATTCGCATTCATTGAAAAATACATATACAAATATTCAGCTCTCAATTTTCAATGATTTCTCTGAAAATGTTGGCAAAATATAGTAAACATCATTTTACCTATAGTTTTTGCGCCGACTTTAAAACTTATGTTTAAATGTAGTATCGATGGAGTTCAAAGAATAAAATTATTTTTTACTTTTTAGAGCATTTTCTGAGTGAAGTTCCGAAGTCGGTTCAATTTTTTTTTCAAAAATATTTTTATTTTAATCTTTTTAGTGTAAATGTACATATGAAATAAGGTAATGTTTCCATTGCAAAACTTCACCTAATTTTCTGAAGTAAATGCTTCATAAAATAAACTATGTAAGAAAAAAAAGAAAGTATCAACGCGTCTAAAATTTTAAACGATTGACACTAAAAAATAATCCTTGTTAGGGCCGAATTCAAGTGAAACACCATTGCAGTCGCTTCGAGGCGATCGCATATTGCAATCGCTACTGTAAGTCGAACTCAAGTGAATTCGTTTCACTTGAATCCAAATTTTGGAATTTGCGATTGCATTGGTGAGTTGCAATCGTCCGTGTTTCACTTGAATTCCTGCCTTATTCTCTGGTATTTATTTGTGTACTAGTTTAATTAAAGGCTAAATATTAACGGCTTTTCAACTAATTTATGTTTCAAAACAACACTAGATTCTCGCAGTTCATAAAATTTCACGACGTATTACATAGGTGGCCCGCTAATGAGTTTTATGTTTGATTCAGTTAAGCCTTCATTCACAATTTTCATGATCATTATAATAACTGTTTCATATTAATCACGTTCTGTAACAATGGATTTCATATTTAATCATTTAGGACAAATCGCTTTAAATTTGAGCAAAAATTTGGAGATTTTCCTCATTTTCTTCAGAATTCCTTTATCAAACCTTATGTAAATTAAGACTAACAAAACCTGAAATATTACGAATCAATCAGTACCTGGTACGACTTTCAGTTCGTTGGAGTTCAGGAGAAAAAAGCAGGACATAGAAAGATACTCGGTTTAAAATTTTCAAAAAGACCATAGAAAGGAGTTTCATTATGCAATCCAGAGAAGCCTGGCGTTCAAAATGGTCATTATTACGATTACTGTGATCCCAATTTCTTTTTCGAAAGATTTCTGCAGGTTCCCGTTATCGAACCCAGACCACGAGAGGATGGGACCAATCGGAAAGAAAGACCTTTCTAACAAAAAAAGAATTTTTGAAATCGGTCCAGGCGTCTTCGAGTTATCTTGGAACATACCGAAAAAAAAAAATTTCTCCGACGAATTGTATAACCTCCTCCTTTGTTGAAGTCGGTTAAAAAGAGACGAAAAAAGCATTAAAATTGGCTTAATGCATCTAAAAAATGTCGCCAAGTCCAAAAAATGTCGCCAAGTCCAAAAAATATCGCCAAGTCCAAAAAATATCGCCAAGTAAAAAAAAGTCAAAAAGAAACAAAAAAATGAAATAAATATCGAAAAATTAAAAATTTGAAAGTAGGGTATTGAGATGGGGAATTTGTGCGTCGGTCGGTCTGTCTGTCTGTCTGTCTGTCTGTCTGTCTGTCCCCCCCTAATAACTTTTGAATGAACATTCCGATTTGGACAAACTTTTTTTTGTTGGAAAGAACTCGGCGAGTACAGCTCATTCCCATATTTGATTTTTTGATTTGAACAATTTTTGGTTCAACTTTGAGCCGTTCAAATAACCGGTCCCGCGATACTAACTTTTTAATGAACAGTCCGATTTGAACAAACTTTTTTTTGTTGGAAAGAACTTTTCAATTATACTTCATTCCCGTATTTACATTTCCGATTTGAACAATTTTTCGTTCAACATTGAACCGCTCAAGCAAGCTGTCACCCCTAATAACTTTTGAGTAAACAGTCCGAATAAAAAATGACTGACTGTGCAGACGATTTTTTGTTTATTTATTCATTTGTTTTATTGAATTTATTATTATTATTATTTTTGGCAGACGATTTTTTTTGTAACAAAAATGTTTCATTCACGAGGGCATTTTATTCTTTATTTATATTTAACAACTGGCAACGGATTAAAAGTGAAATTCGAGACATTTTATCAACGGACGAGTTTTTTTTTTTTTCTTTTTTTTTCTTTATTTTTTTTCTTTCTTTGATAAAATGTGTTTTGATGTACTTTGCACTTTTAATTTTTTTTTGAAAACAATTGAGGAATTTTTCTACGGAAGAACTGTAACAGTTACATTCTTTAAAAGGTGCGACAAAGCTTTATTTATTCATTTATTTACTTTTTATGTGTCTGTTTCATCTGATGAGAGGGGTATATTTTACTTTTAGAAATCAGCTTCAAGTGCTAAAAAGGTATGTTTGACATAATTTTTAGTCTTAGATAATCAAGAGAATAATGATCAGATGCTAGAATGCCGATGTCGATGCACGGGAAAGTAGGCTCGTTTAGTTCTTGACAGAACTTCTTGTTTTATTTGTTTTTTTTTTAATATTATGATTTTTTTTTAATTATAACTATTATTTTTTTATATATTATTAATTTTTTGAAAGTTCGAATTATGCACAGAATAGAATTGCTTTTTTCCCTTCCAGACATCCCAAACTCACACACACGCACACAAAAAATAAAGAAAGAAATAATAAAGAAATTAAAGAAATAATTTAAATTAAAAAAGAAATTAATTAATAATTTTTATTTGAAAAAAACGTAAATAATTTACATTAAAAAAAAAATTAGTTTAAAAAAATCCCCCCACCTTCAAAAAAAATTGATGGCGCAACTTGCACCATAATCCCCCCCCCCCCCCGTGGGTACCTCTGGGGTGTAGTCATACAGATACTTTCTTGCTGCAATCCGATGTTCCAAATGTGCTTTTTACTTTTTCTTTTTCTTTTTTCGACTAATCAATTTTAATTT
>JAXGGA010019465.1:0-20049 GCA_038373865.1 Uloborus plumipes
TTCTAAAAAAAAATACCGAAGATGGGAAGACAAAAGCATAATTTAAAATTTTATTTCCGGTATTTTCGAACATGAAAATACCAGAATTGATCATGAAAATACCGGAAATCCGGTAAAATACCGGAACACAATCACCCCTGATTTACATATAAGTGGGCGTAGTTTTTAGTGTTTTCCGATGAAATTGCATTGTGTATGACGTCCCTGGAATTTGCTGTCATTTGACAAATCTTCAGTTTGACTTGTTTTTAACCTTTTAACTGTCATGCCCGAGATAATCTCGGGCACAGCACTGGTGTTCGAAAATGTCACGCCCGAGTATTACTCGGGGTATTTTTTTTTTTTTTTGAGTGCATCGTATTGTTATACCCGAATATATATCGGGAGACGTTTATTTCGGCTTCATCTCTTTGTCAAACCCGACTGTTTCTCAGGTTTGTGCTTGGAAAAGTGTTTCCAGTTATACCACACAAGACTGAATTACTGAAAGGTATTCACTTTTATTTATTTAATTTTTTTTCATTTATTTATTTTTTAGAAAATAATTATTTTTTTTTTCATTTTTAGAAAATAATGCTCCACTAGAAGCGAACTTTACAACTGCCATGTTGAGTGGCAGCCGCCTCAAGCAAATATGCAGTGGCTACAAAACTTTAAATATTTTACCCATGTGCTTCAAAATATCAATTTTTAACGACTAAGTATATTTTATTTTGTACTAAACATTTGATTTTTGCAATAAAAAAATTTGACAATTTGTGCACCCAAATCATCAAAATAACTTGACAGTTAAAGGGTTAAAAAAACTCAGAACTGCAGAACAGTATAATCAACATTATTTATTAATAATTTTAAAAATGAAATATCATTTTCCTGCAATTGTTTTATGTAAAGAATTTGTTTGAAATTGGGATTTGTTTTGAAATTGTTTTATGTAAGGAACAGATTTAAGCATACCGGACTATAATGGTTGGGGCCGCGGGTTGAACCGCCTTAGACTACACTTTAGCACTGGAAACTACTTTTTTTCCCTTCTGACTACACATAGCTCCCTAATAAGGTTGGCAGCAGGGTTGTTTGATTTCGTCCAGGGCGGAAAAAAACACAGGAAAAAACCGCCCCGGACAAAATAGCATTTTGTCCACTTTAAAGAAAATGGCAGTTCTTAATTAAAAAACCCAAAGTTTAAAAGTAACTAGCTGCGTAGCCCGGCGTTGCACGGGCTGTAATGTAGTGAAGGCAGTTTGAGAAAACTACTCGCCACCAAGGCGGCTCGCCTTTAAAGAAATGAGGAAAGTTTAAACAGTTTACTCGCCGTCAAGGCGGCTCGCCTTTACAGTAGCGAGGAAAGTTTCAATTCACTACTCGACGCCAAGGCGGCTCGCCTTTAAAGTACCAAGGAAAAGTTTAATAAACTACTCCCTGCTAAAGCGGCTCGCTAAAAAGCTTTCCTGCATCAAAGAATCAATCGAATTATTTGCACATGCTTCCTCAAAAATAAAGACGATGTCAAGTAGCGCATACTTAGCACTCTCCCTAAATTACAAATAAAATTCCTTTCCAAAAACAATTATTTCCAAACCGCTTTCTTCCGGTAAAATTAATTGCAAAATTCTAAACGAAAAAGTTCTTTTAATATTTGGATCGCAGCCAGAAAAAGTCCCTTCTAAAAACAGCAATTGCAATTTTATTTAAAAACACATTTTCAAAATGGTACCTGAGAAAAAATATGTCATTAATAATTAGAATAAAAACAATTGTTAGAACTTTGTTATAACACGTATTTAAAATGACAATGGAAAAAAATAACACTCTTTCATTTTAAAAAGTTCAATTTAATTAACGTTTTAATTTATGGGCCGAATTCAAGTGAAACACCATTGCAGTCGCTTCGAGGCGATCGCATATTGCAACCGCTACTGTAAGTCGAATTCAAGTGAATTCGTTTCACTTGAATCCAAATTTTGGAATTTGCGATTGCATTGGTGAGTTGCGATCGTCCGTGTTTCACTTGAATTCCTGCCTTAAAATCGCAACGGAAAGAAATAAATATCTTGGAATTTTAAATAGTTCAATAATTTAATTAATGTTTTAATTCAAAATGGCAACGGTAAGAAAAAATGTCTTGGAAGTTTAATCATTTATTAGGCTTAATCGCTTTAAATTTTACTACTTATTAATTGATATCTTCGCTAATTAAAATCGTATAATTATATAGATTGAAACTAATGAAGCCTGAAAAATTACCTATCTATCGGTACCTGGTTCGACTTTCAGTTCATTGGCGTTCAGGAGAAATAAGCGTGACATAGAAAGATAGTTAGAAAGATACTCAGTTTTTAATATAAGTAGATGTTTTAAAATATTGATTTTTTCAATGAGGTAATAGTTTTATTATCAAAATTAGCACACATAATTATGTATACCAGCAAATATTTAATGAACAACATATATGATAACAAGAAGTTCTGTCAAGAACTAAACGAGCCTACTTTCCCGTACATCGACATCGGCATTCTAGCATCTGATCATTATTCTCTTGATTATCTAAGACTAAAAATTATGTCAAACATACCTTTAAAAGCAAAATATACCTCTCTCATCAGATGAAATAGACACATAAAAAGTAAATAAATGAATAAATAAAGTTTTGGTCGCACCTTTTAAAGAATGTAACTGTTACAGTTCTTCCGTAGAAAAATTCCTCAATTGTTTTCAAAAAAAAATTAAAAGTACAAAGTACATCAAAACACATTTTATCAAAGAAAGAAAAAAAAAAGAAAAAAAAACTCGTCCGTTGATAAAATGTCTCGAATTTCACTTTTAATCCGTTGCCAGTAGTTAAATATAAATTAAGAATAAAATGCCCTAGTGAATGAAACATTTTTGTTACAAAAAAAAAATCGTCTGCCAAAAATAATAATAATAATAATAATAAATTCAATAAACAAATGAATAAATAAACAAAAAATCGTCTGCACAGTCAGTCATTTTTTTTCGGACTGTTTACTCAAAAGTTATTAGGGGTGACAGCTTGCTTGAGCGGTTCAATGTTGAATGAAAAATTGTTCAAATCGGAAATGTAAATACGGGAATGAAGTATCCTTGAAAAGTTCTTTCCAACAAAAAAAAGTTTGTTCAAATCGGACTGTTCATTAAAAAGTTAGTATCGCGGGACCGGTTATTTGAACGGCTCAAAGTTGAACCAAAAATTGTTCAAATCAAAAAATCAAATATGGGAATGAGCTGTACTCGCCGAGATCTTTCCAACAAAAAAAAGTTTGTCCAAATCGGAATGTTCATTCAAAAGTTATTAGGGGGGGACAGACAGACAGAGCGACCGACAGACTGACCGACACACAAATTCCCCATCTCAATACCCTACTTTCAAATTTTTAATTTTTCGATATTCATTTTACCTCTTTATTTTTTTAACTTGGCGATATTTTTTGGACTTGGCGATATTTTTTTTAACTTGGCGATATTTTTTGGACTTGGCGATATTTTTTCGATGCATTAAGCTACTTTTAATACTTTTTTCGTCTTTCTTTTATTTTTAACGGGAAAGTAGGCTAAAAATGTTGTATCTGTATAAAATAAATGAATATTAACGATAAGATTTAATGCTTATGAGAGCACAGATCAGCAGTAAATAATTTTAAGATGTTTATTTTTTGTGAAGGAGTTTCATTGCCAACAATAAAAGTGTATATAAAACATAAAAGTAGAAATAAAAATTTTAAAAGGTTTGAGTCTCAAAATATTGAAAACCCTATGAAGTAAACATTATTTAATGTCAAGAAAGAACATTTTGCCATGAAATTAAATATGTTCCTGTAATAACATTAATATATCCATAAAACAATGCTGTGTACATAAATATTTTACAACGGGGAACATTCATTAAATCCTCAAAAAATATAACGTAAAATGACCAAATGAATTAAAATTAAACCAATATTTCTTGTAGCATCTAATGTATTTTCAAATACAAATGATATACATCTGTATGTGTATTTCATTCAAAAAAAATTTAACCCCCTGAAGCAGAAACTTTCTAGTGAGTCTGCGACACTGATTTGGGCAGTTGGAAATAATCTGCAGCATTTTGATTAGTTTTAATTTAATAATTTCCGTTTTTTTTTTTTGAAGATGAAGAGCATCACTTTATGGCTCCCCAATGACATTTATTTTCTCTCAATTTTTGTTGAGCTGTATTTGATTTTTACCTTCCTTTCTTTTGAAAATTCAGACCGCCGAAAAATCTGCGACGTACGTCTCACTTCTCGCAATTTCTGCTACTGGGATTTAACCATAGAAATTATGAGAAAATATCATATCAAGTTTACTTTTTAAGGGACTGTATTGTGTTAATAAATATCTAAGGTGACAGAATAATCTTTAATTTCTTTTTAAAAATATGTATTAAAGAAAAACACTTTTTTTTTCTATTTGTCTTCTCTATAATAATGTAATTACACTCAATAGCTTATTCACTATGTTAAATTTAGTTGAAAATCAATGGGTTAATTGCCATTCTTTTTTTTTTTTTTTGTATGATACCATCATTTTATTTTGGGAAATAAGTAATGCAAGAGAGATACTAATTGTACGTCATAACATTTTTTTACATCAAACCTATGAAAAAAATGTCTTTTTTTTTCATTTCTTCCATTTTGTCCATTTCTTCCGACGTCGGGGCCTTTTTGTAAAAAAGTGGATTAAATTACAACCCTGGTTGGCAGCCCTGAATGCCTCATGTATGTATGGCAATAATCCCTTCTGAAGGTAGTGAATTTGATAAAAAAAAAGATTTAAGAGAAAATTCTGAGATTTATGCTATGAAAAGAAATGTTTTTACCTAAATAAATTCATGTGAGTTTATTTCTCTGTGTTTTCAAAAAACTCAAAAACAAGGGATGTATTGAAATTAATGTGCAATAGTGTAGGATTCCACATGGGTTAACTTCAAAGTTAACATTTACTTTAGAAAGAATTTTAATAGCCAAGATTCAACTTTTTTTAAAACTCTTGGCAATATTTCGGGAGAACAACAATGTTGGAAATTTTAATATAAGTTGGTCAAACAATCATATTAAGCTTTAAAAAATATCTTGATCAATTTCAGCATTAAAAAGAATCAATAGAAAAAATATCTCTACTTTAAGAAAGGTGACATGTAGAGACATTAAAAAGTTAAGAGCTTAATGACTTAACATTTAAATTGATTTTCAAGAAAATCAAAGAAAACTTGCAGAGAAAATACTTAAGATTTTCTATTAAAAAAAAAAACATGCTTCATTTTAGCATTGTGGTGTAATTTCCTACGTTTAAGAAGCTCAAAACTATATATCCAATTATATTTAAATGAAAGAAAAAATACATTGGACATTCAAAAATTTTATGCTCCTAATTATCGTGCTAACCGGAAGCTTACCTTAGATCCATCACTGTTTGTTATTGGTGGGAATGATATCACTGTTCCAGATGAATCCAGCAAACAAGGATACAAAGGCTTATCTTTCAACAGATATAAATACCTGAGAAGTAAGAAAGCAAATCATTAGACATAAAATTCCAGTATGTAGATAATTTACTTAATTTAATATTTCATTCAAATCTTGCTACAAGACTTCTTATAAAATTATGGTAAAAGCCTTATTAATAATGAAAATCATAATTTTACATACATTTTTAACTTTTTGTTACACATGTTAAAAATCCTCCAAACGAAATTGGAAGAGTCCTGAATTTTGAGATGATATGAACCAAAAAATTTTAATCATTTAAATTCATTACCATTTTAAATATTGAAAAAAATATATTAAAATGTGTTAATTGTGTTCCAGGTTAAATAAATATTAGCACAAAAAAGGGAGTAAACTTGCCATTTCATTTAACAGTCTAATGTTTTAAGGACATCTGCAATAGTTCTCACATTACATGTTAAACAATACACACAATTATGTTTCGGGTATTGAATTGAAGTTATTTTTAGCAATACTTTTCTTCATTCACACTAAGAAAATATTTATGCATGACTTCAGCACACTGCTACAATTATGATGCTGTATTTTAGCTTACGCTTTTGATTTGCTGCGACACTTGTGTATTTTCCCACGTCAGCAGCTCAAAGAATATGGTCACAAAGTTAAAATGCAAAGTTCTTTCTTTATTTTTTTTTTTTTCAATTCTTTCACTTCCAATAAAAAGTTTATGAATGTACATCACAGTATTTTAGTTTTACTCTACAGTTCTAAAATTTTCTTTTCAATAAGTTAAATTTTTCCATCTTTCCCTGAACCCCACCTTTGTATTATATTAAAATTTCAATGCAAAATGAATGAGAAAAAGGCTTACTTATGTATTCCAGAATAAGTATTCTTTTTCTTTTCTTTCCTAATGGCATCAGCTTCTTCATTTAATTGAGTATACAATTCTGCTGCAGTCAAGTCTTTTTTTCTATTCAAGGGTAATATCTAAACAAAATAATAAAAATGCAGCTCAATTTAACAAGATTTAACAAATGATGCAAAAAACAGCAAGATTTTTTTTTGGGGGGGGGGGATCACATTGTAAAAATAACACAAAATTCCAAATTTTTGGAAATTTTCCAGCAAACGCTTTTATTAAATGCAAAAATTCACATTTTTTTTTTACATTACACATGTCATTTGTTTACATTCTGATTTTTCATTAATTACCTCAGAAACAGGCCTGTCATTTAGGGGGGATCAATTGCCCCCCCCCCCCGACTTTGAGAAATCAATGTATTTACCTATATTTGGACGTGGCTTTTGATATTTTCCAATGAAATTAAATTGTGTTTGGACCCTTTGCCCCCCCCCCCCCCCCGGGAAAACTTGAAATGACAGCCCTGCTCAGACTATTAACACACAGCTTATGTAAAAGAATCATTTTTTAATGAGCAATCAAACTGCTGATTAATTTTACTTTGGTGGGCATTGACATTTCTCATTTTATTTTTTATCATTGGCAAATACCAAATGCTTTATCCACAATGATGCACATCAAACGAACTTTATTCTCAGGAATTTTATATTATTCTCCACTTTTTCCTCTGTTTTCTTTTAAATAATCCCTTTTTATATCTTATTTTATTATCATTTGCTTAATTATTTGTTTATGTTTTTATTTATTTTGCAGACAACAAATCTCATCTTTTTGAATCTTCTTAGAATTTTTTTCAGATTAGAATTTTTGGACACATTTAATCAAAAACTAAGGAATACTTTTATTTCTTCAAATCAAATCTATTTCTTTCAAATTGATTGTTCTTAGTACACTATTTTGATTTCAGTCTGACTGCTTATATGCTGTAAAAATGCATGTTCACTTTTTTAAATTATATTTGACTTTAGACTTTCTTAAACTTAAGAAATTCAAATGAGTCATGAAATGAAATGTAGAACCTTTGGTTTTAACACTTTTGCCAATCTCTATATATGGCAGTTTATTTATATACATATATAACAGCTATATCTAAATACCTCATCCAGAAGGTAATTCTGGCTGCGTTGCAATATAACTTACCTTCAACATTCTTAATTCCATAATTAACTTTAAAATATATTCTAATTTGTCATTTAGTCATTTAAAATTGCCACAAAGGTATTTAAAATATCTGTTTGTGTAACAATCAAGCTATTATATTCCTAAAAAAGTAAAGCTATTAAAAGCAATTCAGATTTCTTTTAAATATGCCAATCTATGTAAGACTGATATTGAGCTACTGTATAAAATTCGCTGGAGTATAAAAACATTGCATTCTTAAAATTTAAGGTAAGCCTGACAATATCTGATGACTAAATTTTTAAAAAAAATGTTACTTTGAAATCAAATACCTTTATCTCTTGGGGAGGCCTAGCATCATACAACAGATTTCCTTGTAATTTGTCAAAATCATGAGTTGCAATAGTAGCTACTGTTCGTTTTTCACATATACCATCATGAAGCTTAGTCTGGAAGACCAATTATTCTTAAAAACAAATTTTAACAAATTAATAATGAAAGAATAATAACCTTTCTATAAATTTATACCTGTGCTGTTATGAATTTTTTCAAGACGCTTCCGTCCTTTAGATCCACATTTTGAACTTTGCAGCAAACAATGTAAGGCCGAATATCACAAACTTTGGCAGTAACTACAACTTTTAACAGTTCATCTGATACATGATAGATTGTCAATTCATCCAGCATTTCAACAACCTAATTAGATTAGAACATAAAATAAATCAATATACCAAGTAATGCTGAAAATATCATGTGTTTATTAATCTTAAATATACATAATATACTAGTAAAAGAATTAAAATATTTCTTTGAAAATATTTTTGCATCAGTAGAAACCATTTTCAAGTGACCAAAATTGTCATTTAATTATTTATTGATTTAAAATATTCAAAAAAAAAAGTTAAGATTCCAAAATTTCAAAATTATAATACAAAATCAGACATAAACAATAAAGATATTTTAATTTTGCAAACAATTTTATGAAATTAAAATAAGTTATAAAACAGATCTTCATTAAATAAATCATTAAGGGGCACCTTTCCTTAAAAAAAATGCTGCTCTACAAAAATTTATAATTAAATAATGTCTAGGAATCCCTTAAACTTAAATTTTTAAGAAGGGAAATTTTCAATTGACCGAATGAAATTTGAAAAATTTACAAGAACATTAAAATTCGAAAATCATATAAAAGTCTAAAAAACGATGAACATCATTTTAAAATAATAGAAAAAAATTAAATTAAAAAAAATCCCAATGTTGTAATCTGTCTTCAAATTTGCTGAATTGTCAGCAAAAATTTCCCAAATAAAAAAATGTTTAGGAAGGTCATAGCAACCTCCTTCGGGACACCCAGCAGAAATCTGTTGCTAACATTCTGTTTAAACAGCTAAATACATTAGAAGATAAATGTCATAAAATATTTTGACTAAATGCCTAGAAGGAAGTGATTTTTAAATCTTGAATTGTTTTAAACAGTACCACAGCAGTTTTTAACTACAGTAGAGTCTCAAAAACCTGAGGTAATTGGGCCTTACGCTACCTCGGATTATTGAAAATGAAAATTCGGATAATCCATGGAAATTCTTTTAACGGTGGAAATTTTGCCCTATTTAGACGATATAAAGGTGTAAACAAAGCTAAATTTAAGTCGTTTTTCACATCAAGTTATTATCTGCAAAGTATATCAAGCCCTCTGCTTGCTCATCCAGCGATTTATATGGGCAAGTCCAATGTAGCAAAATTTGCCATAATTTTTGTGGGGATAAGTTTCTTCCTGTATTGAAGAACCAATCCTGTTTAACTGCTAAAATAAATTATAAACAGCATTAGATATTTACTTTACACTTTGGCTGACAGACGTCAATAAGCAAGGACGTAGCTAGGGGGGTGCAGCTGCACCCCCCTAGATCAGAGCCAATGGGAGGTCACTGTGACCTCCCATTTTATTTATTTTTTTGACAAACGATATTGTCTTCTTTCATGCTTTTCATTGTAACATGCTGGTGCCAGGGGTCTGTCCAGGATTTTTCACAGGGTCCGTTTTTTGTGAAAAACTAAATAATTTTGTGAAAAATAAAATAGTTTTGTGAAAATCAAACAATTTTGAAGGAAAAAATTGCAAAAAAAAAAAAATAAGCTAATTTTCATTTATTTGCCTCCTAATAAAGAGTAATTAGCTTGAAAAATAGGTAAAAATCGATTTTCATATCGGATGCAGAGATCGTATTTTTCAAAATGAAAGTATCAGAAGTATAAAAATGGTAAATAAACAATTTATTAAAGTCAAAAATTTTAGAATTACATTTTATCAGGTTTCCATGATGAATCTCATTAATTACCGACATATTCGCCAAAAATTCGGAGAAAAAATACGGTAGTAGGGAGACGTAGCAAAACAGACAATACTGAACTTCCAACATTAACAGACGACAAAATAAATTAATTCCTGTAGTGTAAAACCACCAATAATATGTAACCAAATAATAATATTAAGGAAATTTTACTAAAACTCCACCCTTGTGTAAGCATTAAAAAAAAAACATCCAGATAATTTTCTGCCAAAATTAGTTCAAAATGTCACACCAAAGATGTCAGACAGCTATAATTTTAAATAGCTGATAATTCTACCAGAAGCAATCCCATTTTTTTCTCCCCAACCCTAGCTATCTGTTTACAGTTCTAAGTTCATTTCGCAGGTGATTGCAATTATTACTATTTCCTTTTTATTTAAGTCAAGAGCTGGGAGAAAAATCCTTACTCTGCATTTCCAGAGAAATCTATAACAGCAACATCGCAGCAAGCCATTTTGATTTGCATATGATAAAACAAACAAGTGAATTATTAAAGCAAAACAACTACCTTTTTTAAGTTGTTAATTTCTTTAAAAGAAACCAACAAAAAGTGCTACATTTTACATTAAAGATTTATTTTTGTGAAGGGTCCGTTAACGGACCCGAATTTCCTCTGGCCAGACCCCTGGGTGCAGACAAATAAGTTCGTATTTTATTACTCGGTGAAATTTGGAATTTCATTCGGTCATTCAGAGTCCCCCCCCCCCCCCTTCGCCTCCTAGCCCACCAATAAATTTTAAGTCCAGGCGCCACTTATCAAAGAATGCGCTTCATTCTTTACCTAACACGGATTCTTTTTCCAAACCCAAATTTGTCTTTTAGCTTGAAAACAACTTTTTTAATTTGAGTATGCGAAGAATAAAAATTTTAGGGTGAAATATTGCCGAAAAATGCCAAGAAGCACTATTAATCACTAAATGAAGAAACTTATCCCCATTGAAAGTGCAACTACCATAGTAAGAGGCGCCGAGCACGAAAGCGACATTGTTTTTTTTTTTCTTTCCCCCGTTGGATTCGTTTATTAGATTGTATTCCCCTTCCTCATCATGTCTAGGAAAATAAAATAATTTGGGACTAAGCAGAAATACTGCTATGGTGCACTTTCTTCTGTCACCCCTCCTTAAAATGAAGCAGTTCAAAGGCGCTTGTCGCGACTTTCGAGGTTGGACTGCCTAATTTTATGCAGTGTTGGCGTTAGTCGCCAAATAAAAAAAAATAATAATAAATAAAAGCAAATGTTTTCAAATTTCATCAGCCAATAGGGGAGTTTTCGATTTTTCAATTTTATTTTTATATGATAGAGCAACATACATGAACATCAACGGCGAAAAAATTTTCGCTCTGCGACAAGTAGTTTTTTTTTTTAAATAATTTTTAAATTTCAAGCGGTTGTGACGTCACTGGGCATTCGATGGCGCTTTTGAACTTTCTACTAAGGCGAAGAAAGAGCGAGAAGCTTAGATGCGAGGAGCTCGAGAAACCGGTTTCTCCGGCTTCCGCACTGTTGTTCGCTCTGTACTGCCGTAATTTTTTTTTCCTCGCCAAGTGATGCGTTCTAAAAATTTGAATACGGATTTCGCCAAAAAATATCAAAACAATCACCCCTAGCAGGGTATTGGATTGCTCTTTGATAAATCCAGTTTTAAATAGTGAATTAGTAGACTTTAAGGTATTGATTACGGAAGGAGAAAATCCCGCAATGAAACGATAATATAGCAAAAATCCAATTTTTATGGATGAAAGGCTGAAAGTTACTGCCGTCTGACGTCACGGGTTTCGGTTTCAAGGCGCGCTTTTTTTGCGCGTGAGTTTTTAAAAAAATCATTAAGAATCAATCGTTGTGTTTTAAAATTCCGCAATGGTGAATTTTTGTGTTTTGTAAGCCTCTTAACAATATCTAGTCGTTAAAAAAGGGATATTCAATAGGTCACAACTACCCTATTTGTATCGGATAAGAACTTTTTGGAGGTCACAGTGACCTCCTATTGGGGTGCCACTGCTTGCACCCCCCTAACGTGAGTCCTGGCTACGCCCTTGTCAATAAGTGTCCGCTGAATTAAAAGAAACGTAGCATAATAACTCAAACTTCACTTGCTGTCTCTTTTTTCTTTAAAAAAAAGCAATTTTTAAAGCAACTTTGGTCCACAAATTGGGCAGTCAGAGGGTTAATAAATGGGTCATTCCAGCGAAAAGTTACAAATCAGTATCGAGACATTGGTAATTTTTAATCAATTTTAATAATTACCAATTAGTTGTATTCTTTAATTGGTTATATACACTAGGGTGTCCCAAAAAAAACGAAAGTCAGAATTTTGTAATGCATACCCTCCTATTTTTTTCCTTTTACATCAAAACAATTGTAAAAAAAGTTTCATGCAATTTGAACAACGGTAACCCGTGCCGACTTGCGTCCGAAAGTGCGAACTAGCCCTTTCTCACCAGGCCAAATCGAAAAAACTTTTTACGGAAATTCAAAATTTCATGTTGATAAAACTCTTCCCATAGATCCCAACATGCCCCAAAAAATCATTTATCCAAATTAAAAAACATTTAGGTACCCCAAACGAGGCTTAAAATTCATAATTTTCTTCAAAAAATAGCTTTTTTTCTATGTATTTTGTAAACAATGAAAGATAAATTTTAAGAAATTATCAAGATAAAAAATATGAAGCATAAAGTATATAATTAAAGCTAAATATTAGTTTTTTTCTCTCCTTTTATATTTATTTCTTCGGGAAATTACTCAAAATTAAGGTTTTTTTCAAGTTTTAAGTTGAACTTTTCCACTTTAAATACCGCATTTTTTTACGAATGAAGTTAAAAACCAACGTAAATAAAGCACAAATTGGGTAGAAAGTACAGCATGTATGCAGTACATGCTGTACTTTTAAATAAAATAATTTTAAAAAAATTTCATTTACAAATTAATTTATGATTTGTGCTGAATATTATATTGTGCTGAAATGTAATTGAAATTAAAGGTTTTTAATTTCAATTATATTTCAGCACAAAGCTTATTTGATCATTTTTCATGTGGGGCAAAGTGAAATAGTTAAGTTTACTTTCCTACTTCAAAAGGAACAAATGGGAATTTTGTTCTAAAAATTTTTGTACATAAAGAAGGAATAATTTTTTTTTTTTTTTTGATAATACTTTCGTTGAAATATTATTTTTCATCTTTGGCAGTTATTTTGAGCTTAAAAAAATGTGAAAAATTTTCACTTCAAAAAAACATGGGGCAAATTGAAAAATAAAATATTTTTGTTATGAAATTTTTTCAATTCGACGATTAACAGTAATTTTCATCAAATGAATGCGTAAATAAACGAAAAAATAATTATTAACGAAAAATAAACGAATGAGAAAGTAAATGAATAAATAATTTAATTAATGTGTGAGAAAAAATATATGAGTGAATAAAATAGAGAACGAATAAGAAAATCAGTTAATGAATGTGTAAGTAATTAATTAAAAGAATGTAAATGAATTAATAAATGAAGAAATACGTGAATGATTTAATAAATGAATGAATAAGTACACGAAATTAACTATTTCACTTTGCCCCATCCACTTTGTCAAGTGCACTTGCGTGCACTTGACAAATTACATTGAACATTAAAAATCAAAAAATGCCTAATTTTAACTAAATAAGGACTGCACTGGATATCAGTAGTTCTCAATTAATAGTTCGGATGATAATTACAAAAATCTTATCCTTTTATAATAACCAGAAATTTTTTGAAAAACCACGAATATTACAATAAAGGTATCAAATTTTTAAAATGGCTTTTATAATTTTTTCGTTGATCTTTGGAGCTGTACTTATTTTTTGACAGGAATTACCTATCTATCTAGGAACTTAGTTAAAATATTGCTAGATAAGTTACACTGCAAGCTGGGAAAATATTTCACCATTTTACTTTGCCCTGCTATTTCACTTTGTCTCACATTCCCCTACTACATTCTTTTATTATTTATCTGCAAATGCTGTTTTGAAAGTTTGTTCTTCAGTGATTTTGGGACTTAATATTTTCTTTAAGTGTATCTGCAATTTAAAATTCACAAATGATGCAATAAATTAATAGAAAAAATCTAATATTTAGAGATATATATACATTTCATGCCTCGTACTGAGAACCTAATTTCTTTAAAAAATGTGCATAAATGTTTGTTTAATATCAATATGATTGTCGAATATGTTTATTGTAATTTCAAAGATTATAAATTATGCCGACTTGTGCGTCTTGAAAGTGTAAACTAGTACTTGTGTACAGAGCCGAATAAAAAAAAAAGGGGGGGAGGAAGTAACTAATTGTTTAATCAGTTACTTCTTCATATCGCGCATTTGTTACCTGTTATTTTATTATTTTGTAGAGGAAATAATTGATAAGTTCATATCATTTAAAAGATAGCCTTTGCTTACTTGGCTCAAAATTGATGAAAGTTTTTTCAATGAGAGTCCTTGTCTATGGGCGAATAACACTTAATTCCTTGAAGGAAAAAGGATGGTCTCAGTGTTTAGACCACTTTTTTTTTTTTTTTTTTTTTTTGTCGTGTCTATGACTTAGCCGAACTAAATAACTCCATGGATCCTTATAACTGCTTTTGCGATTTGTTGGATGTTATCGTCATAAAGGTCTACAAGTGACGGCAGTACACCAATTTCTCTCAGTTTCGCACTTATTGCTGGACACTCAAAGATATGACAAGGTGTAAGCTGTGTATCTGGGCAATTGCAACAGTTTCTATAAATCCTTCTACCCTCACCATAAATCTTCATGCCCCTGTGATGGCCGGTTCTCAGCCTGGTTATAGTTTTTGTTATTGGTCGACTTGTATTTATTTCACAAAGCTAGTGTTTCACTTGGATTGATTTATCTCTAAGTTTAGATTTCGCTATTGCGTTTGCATCTTGGAGGTAGGACGCTGTTGTTGTTAGTATTAAGTTCTCTGGACTCCTTGGCTAATTTATCAGCATATTCGTTGCCTGCTATTTTGACATGTGCAGGTATCCACTGAAGCGTACAGGTCTTGTTCATAGCCTGGATCTCCTGAAGACCTGAGATGATTTCATGGGCGATAGAAAAGTGCCCCTTTGAAATTGACTGGAGGGCGGCCTTAGAGTCACAGAAAATCACTAGCCCCTGTGCCTGTTTAGTAGTGGGAAGGGTCCTATACATATTAAGTGCCTCTAAAATAGCACGTAGCTCGCAGGTGAAGTTGGAGGCTATTTTTCCTGCACTGAATTTGCCTTGGCAAGGGGTATCATCTGGAGCAATTAAAAGACCACTAAATGATACAGCTGAAAGAGCTGTAAAAATGATGCAGGACTGTCATGGTTTGCTAACAGTTGATGAGGTGCAGAAACAATTTTTGTTGTGTTGCGTCTAAGAGCAACGAAATATATTCTGTGACTGCAATAAACAAACAGTAAAACGATAGTATGTAATGTTTTTTGTACTGTAATATTGTAGTAAATATCTGTTGTAAATAAATCGTTGCCATAGTTTTTTTAATTTTTTTTTTCAATTTATTTACTTTAACTATTTATTTATTTTAAATTACAGATACATTTGAAGAAAATATCAAGTTCCAAAATCACTAAAGAACATACTTTCAGATGAATAATAAAAAATAGTGTAGTATTTAAAATGGAAAAATTTAACTTAAAACTTGAAAAAAACCTTAATTTTGAGTAATTTCCAGGAGAAATAAATACAAAATGAGAGAAAAAACTTATATTTAGCTCTAATTATATACTTTATGCTTCCTAATTTTCATCTTGATAATTTCTTAAAATTTATCTTTTGTTGTTTACAAAATAAAATTTGAAAAAAAGCTATTTTTTGAAGAAAATTATGAATTTTAAGCCTCGTTTGGGGTACCTAAATATTTTTCAATTTGGATAAATGATTTTTTGGGATATGTTGGGATCAAGGGGAAGCGTTTTATCAACATGACATTTTGAATTTCCGAAAAAAGTTTTTTTCGATTTTGCCTAGTGGAAAAGGGCTAGTTCTCACTTTCGGACGCAAGTCGGCACGGGTTACTGTTGTTCAAATTGCATGAATTTTTTTTACAATTGTTTTGATGTAAAAGGAAAAAAATAAGAGAGTATGCATTACAAAATTCCGACTTTTGGTTTTTTTTGGGACACCCTAATATACACTCTATTACAGTTGTATTAATGATGAAAAAAGATTGTTTTTCTTGAAATTGCAGTTAAGATCTTTATTTCAACTTATGCTTGTTCAGTAATGTAACTTTTCTTTACGATGAGAAAGACATTTTTAAAGACTTATTTCTCCACTATGTCACACAAAATGTTCAACTTATTTAAAATCCTTTCATGAATGGCTTGTGTACAAGCAATTTACACTTTATTATGCACAAATAAACAGAGAATCCTTTTTAAAAAATGATTGGAGGAAATTATTTAATTTGATAAACTTCCTTAAACAATTTCAAACATAATGTGTAACGCTTTCTCAGGAATTACTCATATTTCTAGCAGCCTAAGAATATTTTGTGACACTTGGCGTGTGATCGACACAGGCCTGTCACTTTTTGTTAAATCACTTTTTATTGATTACTAAAGACTAAAACACATTTTATAATAGCGAAAGAGTCCAATTTTCATATTTAATGTAAAATATATTTTTAGCTATTGAAGACACTCTTTAGAATGTCAATAAAGCATATCAAATTAACCGGAACCTCGGACGGTATAACTTTGATATACCCCCCAAAAATTACTCGCCAAATCTGGAACTCCCTACGGACTCTTTAGGGTTGCTGTTTCCTATTTTGGTGTTGCCAATTTAGGTTTTTACAGCTAATTTAGGTTTTTGCTGTTGCCAAATTTAGTATTTTCTTGCATTTGTACCATTTTTTGAGTTTATTTTTTGAAGTTTTGTGGCAATAATTTTTGTGGCAACAGGTTTTTTGCTTGGCGAGAAAAAAATGTCGCCAAATTTCCGATTTGGGGCTTATATCAAAGTAGTTCTAACCGGAACCTCGGATAGTCCGAGAGCCAGGTGAAAATTTGGTTAATTATTTCCTCTCGATAGATAATTGGCCATACGCATCAGACAACAGTATCATAAAGCCCTATGACCGTCAGCTGCGGCACAGTGGGGGGGATGAGTAGTTGGAACCTCCCACGCTTGAAGAAAAAAAAAAAAAATTCAGTCATTTCCTCTCGCCTAAAAATTTACCAGATGATAGCTTATATGTAACTATTGATAAATATATACGTCAGCTGGCTGTATCTCGGTGGAAAAATTGTCAGCTGATACTTTGAAGGTCGTTACGTAGATGTTAGCTAGAAGCATTTACTGACTCACTGTTCGACAAAAAAAACCTTGAAAATGCTTCTGGTATTTTGAAGGCTGATTCTTATGTAAAATGACCCCCTGAATCCGAATATGACCCCCGTTTTCCCCCATCACGTCCCAATTTTTTTTTAAAACGCCCCCCTTTTTTTTTTTCATTTTTCCTTAGTTTCAGGGCTATTATATTTTTTTTGGAGGGGAAAGGAGCCTTATATTCACCAATAAATTTTTTTGAAGGTCAAGAGAGACTCAAAGTTTAAAATCATGAGCCCCGAGAAAATAATCGGGGAACTTGGGGGGAGAAGGGGGGGCCTGGCCCCCCAAAATATTTGAAAAATCACCAAAAACGATCTTTTTGTTCCAGTTTCTTTAAAAAGACCTTTAAAACATTTTTTTCGGTGCAGAACCAGAGTATAGGATCCGCTCCTATGGCTCCTGGGTCAGAAAAAATTTTCACGCTGTAAAATTTAAAAAAAAAAATAAAATAATGCTTTAAAAATCACACTTTGCACTCAAGTTTTAAAGCAGGTCTTCAGCCAAAAAAAAAAAAAAAAAAAAATTTGTGGCTGATTCTTATGTCAAATGACCCCCTATTTCCAGATATGACCTCAGTTTCCCTCCTCCACCCCCTCTTTCCATAGAGTCCCCCCCCCCCCAATTCAGAGTCATTTTACTAATTCGGAGGGGAAAAGTACATTACGTAACCCGTTAACATAATTCTAAAAGGCAACAGAGGTTCAAAGTTCAAAATCATGTACATGTGTACCAAAAATATAAACTAGGGCGGTATACCTCCCCCCTCACCCCCCAAAAAAAAGAAAAGAAAATTCAATACTCTGATTTTTCACAAAAAAAAAAAAAAAAAAAAGATTTAAACTGTCTCTTAGAAAAACAAGAAAAGAAGATTTTTTTTTGGGGGGGGGGGGAGGGGTACACCGCCATAGTTTATATTTTTGGTACACATGTACGTGATTTTGAACTTTGAACCTCTGTTGCCTTTTAGAATTATGTTAACGGGTTACGTAATGTACTTTTCCCCTCAGAATTAGTAAAATGACTCTGAATTGGGGGGGGGGACTCTCTGGAAAGAGGGGGTGGAGGGGGGAAACTGAGGTCATATTTGGAAATAGGGAGTCATTTGACATAAGAATCAGCCACAATTTTGTTTTTTTTTTTTTTTTTTTTTTTGGCTGAAGACCTGCTTTAAAACTCGAGTGCAAAGTGCGATTTTTAAAGCATTATTTTATTTTTTTTTAAAAATTTTACAGCGTGAAAATTTTTTCTGACCCAGGAGCCATAGGAGCAGATCCTATACTCTGGTTCTGCACCGAAAAAAATGTTTTAAAGGTCTTTTTAAAGAAACTGGAACAAAAAGATCGTTTTTGGTGATTTTTCAAATATTTTGGGGGGCCAGGCCCCCCCTTCTCCCCCCAAGTTCCCCGATTATTTTCTCGGGGCTCATGATTTTAAA
The DNA here is from genome assembly GCA_038373865.1 of Uloborus plumipes. Classification (NCBI taxonomy): domain Eukaryota; kingdom Metazoa; phylum Arthropoda; class Arachnida; order Araneae; family Uloboridae; genus Uloborus; species Uloborus plumipes. Next base: position 18,690 of record JAXGGA010019465.1, read on the forward strand.
CTTTGAGTCTCTCTTGACCTTCAAAAAAATTTATTGGTGAATATAAGGCTCCTTTCCCCTCCAAAAAAAATATAATAGCCCTGAAACTAAGGAAAAATGAAAAAAAAAGGGGGGCGTTTTAAAAAAAAATTGGGACGTGATGGGGGAAAACGGGGGTCATATTCGGATTCAGGGGGTCATTTTACATAAGAATCAGCCTTCAAAATACCAGAAGCATTTTCAAGGTTTTTTTTTGTCGAACAGTGAGTCAGTAAATGCTTCTAGCTAACTTCTACGTAACGACCTTCAAAGTATCAGCTGACAATTTTTCCACCGAGATACAGCCAGCTGACGTATATATTTATCAATAGTTACATATAAGCTATCATCTGGTAAATTTTTAGGCGAGAGGAAATGACTGAATTTTTTTTTTTTTTCTTCAAGCGTGGGAGGTTCCAACTGCTTATCCCCCCCACCGAGCCTCAGCTGACATTCACGAGGCTTCATAGTTCGATTTTCTGCTGCGTTTTACTAATTATCACTTGAGAGGAACTTGGTCATATATATCTGTTACTGGCTCTCGGACTAGGACTTTCGAGTCTGGCTTTCAAGACTACTGTACTCAAAAATGTAACGTACCTCTTCAACTTCATTCTTCTTGCTTTGTTTGGTTTTCTTTTTGGATTTGCTTTGCTTGTTATTATCAGCATTAGCTTTTGGACAATGGCTCCTGATATAGTCCATCACCTGCTTCACATGACATTGCTCAACAAGTTTTAATAAACGCTTGTCTTTCAACTTATTCCCTTTCAGATTCAATTCTTTCAGTTTAGTGCAGTTGCCTAGCTCTCCTGGAATCGAGTTTAGCTCGTTCTCGCCCAAATCCAAAATTTTTAAACTCCCCAACTGTCCTATTTCCGATGGAATTTCAGATATCTTGTTATTGTTAGCTATCAGATCCGTAAAATGTATCAATTTCGAATCGCAAATACTGACTGGCAATGATTCAAATTTATTATAACAAATATTTAAGGTTACCAATTTCGACATTTCGTTTATAGAAGGGATATTCGACAGCTCATTAGAACTAATATTAAGAGACTGAAGGTCGACTAGTTTCGATAAATCAGCAGGCAACTCGGTAATATGGTTGTGAGACACATCTAAAAACTTGAGCTTTTTCAGCTTACAAATTTCAGGCGGCAAAGAACTAAGTTCATTATAGCAAACAACAACTCTTGTCAAATTTAATAGTTCGCCAATATCTGAAGGAAGATATTTTAAAGCAGCTTTACTAATTTCAAGAAAATTTAGATGCTTTATCTTAAATATACCTGGATCCAAACCATCCTTACTAATTCTCTCAGAATATAAAGGACCT
>JAXGGA010019466.1:0-20048 GCA_038373865.1 Uloborus plumipes
TGACGATGGCAAATTTAGCACTGTGACTGAGATTTTTTCATCTTCAGAGACCGTTCTTCCACTTCTTGGTGTGACATAACTCGAGAATTAAGAATTTCTGTTGCAGTTTTACTCAGATTTCTCTGCAGAATTTTGCAATTTATCCTGATGTTTGCACAAAAAAGGGTGTTTTCTTTATTTTTCTCCGTTTTTAACATGTATCAGTTCGAAAGCTTGATTTTATAAAACGGTGCTAATGATTTTATCAAAGGATGATTTCAACATGTTTTTGATATAGTAATGAATTCTTGTTTTTCCGGATTTGATTTTATAAAGCGACTGATATTTATAATCCAATGATTTTATTAGTGGCGGGCACTGATATGGTTGAAAACATAAACTATGGGTAAGGTTGCCAAACGTCCTCGCTTGACAAGATAGTCTGGTTTTCACACAAAACTCCTGTGTCCGGTCGTTTTTACTTCACGTCCAGGCAAAGAGATATATTTTATTATAGGTAACCTAAAGGTCTAAAAATGGTTCACTGCGAATTATTACAGAAGATAAATTACACTGCTAGCCACCGTAAATGCAACACCTTGAAGGAAGCGTGCAAACTATATGAAATTTATAGCATGCATTAGCGGAGGTGAGATATGCAAATGATTAGAATTTGAGCGCAGACGCACATCATGCGCGCCTGTGGCGCCACCTTGAAAGGTATTTAAGGCTTGGAGATTTGGGCGATTTTAAGTTCGCCAATTGTGTTTTTCTTGTGGTTTTTTCAAAAAAAAAAACGATTAATTATGCATCGTAGGAAACACCGATCATCTTTTGATCAAGTATCCGAGTTCGACAGAGGAAGGATAGTGGCCTACCGAGATTATGGCTTATCTTTCATCGAAATCGGCACTCGTGTTGGACGAAATCAAACAACTGTAATGCGGATATGTGATCGTTGGATGCATTAGGGTACGCCGGACCGACATGGTGAATCACATCCACCTCGGGGCACCACTTCACGTGATGACAGGCGCATTGTGCGCATGGTAATGACGGATCGCTCAGTCACATCACGAACCATAGCACAGCACATTCCGTCTGTAACGCATCATCCAGTGTCTGTGCATACCATTCGACGCCGTTTACAGCAGACTGGTCTGTCTGCAAGACGTCCATTGCTTCGTCTACCCTTGACGCAGAACCACAGACGTCTCCACCGCCAATGGTGCGATGAAAGAAGGATGTGGTGGATGGCAGAATGGAATGAAATTGTCTTTACCGACGAGTCACGCTTCAGTCTGCAACACCACGATGGTCGGACGATGGTCGGATTCGAGTCTGGAGGCACCGTGGAGAGATGATGCTAAACAGCTGCGTTATGCACCGCCACACTGGTCCTGCACCGGGTATTATGGTATGGGGCGGTATTGGATATCACTCTCGCACTCCTCTAGTACGCATTGCCGGTACTTTAAACAGCCAGAGCAATATCTCCGAAGTGTTGGAGCCGGTTTTCCTTCCTTACCTTTAGGGCTTACCCACAGCCATATTTCAACAGGATAACGCACGACCACACGTGGCACGCATTGTCCAAAGGTTCTTCATCAATCGCCAGATTGAGTTGCTTCCTGGCCGACTAGCTCTCCGGATGTTTCGCCGATAGAAAACATGTGATTCATGGTTGCTCAACGATTGACCTAGATTACATCCCCAGCTGCTACAACAGATCAATTTGGCAACATGTGGAAGCTGCTTGGTCTGCTGTACCCCAAGAACATCAAAGTCTTTGAATCAATTCGAGCGTGTGGCAGCGGTGATCTGCAACAATGGCGGCTACTCTGGCGACTGATTTTGGTAGGAACGAAACTTCACAGAAGTCTATAAATTTAATCATTTGATACTTGGTCAACATGTTATCTACACAATAAATTTTGTTGTGATATCTCTCGTCTTTCTTGATGTTGCCATTTGGGTGGCCAGCAGTGTACTTCGGCATATGTAACCTTGACAAGTACAATTGCACCGAATTAGCACTTGTAGATTTTTACAACAAATTTTTATTCCTCATTTTAACTATCAACAAGTTCCGAATAAAATATTTGTATATATATATATGGGTTATTTTCTCAATTCGTTAACTTTTGTGTCCTTCATCCATATCTTCCATTTAAACACCTATTTCCATTATCTAATGCTATGTTCTATTCAAGATGCTCACAAAGAGTAATGACAATATGCATTGGCACTATTTTGCACTTAAATTATATATTAAAAAAAATAATATATAGGCAAAATGTCATTTCCGTCCCCTGTCCCCACACACATTTGTCAACTTTAAAAAAAAATTACTATATGAAGAAACATTTTTAAAAATTAATACATATGCATTATGATACAGTACAAGTATGTACTTCAATGTACTATCTAAGTATTCCTTATCATGTTTACATATTTTGATAGAGAGATCAATTTATACGTGTCCCCAGGTTTTGAAAAAAATTTCCCCCAAGTAGAAAAACCTTCAATAAAATTCTATAAATGGCGCTAGTTGGCAATAAAATAGCTCAAAATGTTTAAGAACATTTTTCTCAGTAGAAAAATACGCTTTAAACGAAGTTTACACATCTTTTAGGGTATGTGAGGCTTGTTTTATCTTAAAAATTCTATGCGTGACTTTATTCAATGTCATTTCCGTCCCCCTGGTTATCTTCCAGAAAATTTAAATAAAATTAAAAAAATTGCACTGCCGAATGTGTTCTTACGAACACTTTTAAGGTATCAACAGTTAAATTAAAGATATGAAAAACTTTTCGCACTGTTTTCGAAAATCCACTGTTTTGTCATTTCCGTCCCTGTCATTTCCGTCCCCACTTACAAAGTGGTTTCGGGAGAGTGACATTTTAATGGATTTTAAAAATTTTAATGCACGTTATTTATAGTGTTGTGTTATTTTTTAATACTTTTAGCAAATTTCAAATGGCAAAGGGTTAGGCACATTGTTCAATCTTTAAAATTCATAATAATTTAGATAGAATGATATTTAGTTGTATGGAAGTTATTAGTTGTTCAATTAGTTACATCTAAATTTTAAAACTTATACGAATAGAATTTTATAAATTTAACTATTCTAATCAATATTTTAAAAGTAGTTTAGAATATTTTGTGTTTCAAAGTATTTTTCTCTCACTGAATAGAATAAAATTAAGCATTTAAAAATAAATCCAAACGTTAATTGTATTTTATTTCCACGAAATTTTTCATGGTAAGTTTTCTACACAATTTTGTTTGTCTCTTCTATTCTAGGAACAGTCTGTAACATTTACATTATTGTTTAGTTATGGTTAACAATTCAAGTATAAATTCGAAATTTTATTTTTTATATTTGGATTTTGTTCATTTTTTTTCAAACTGTTAGTTGTTAAATTATTATATTCTTTCCCAAGTAGCACACTTCGTTTTTAGAGGTTGTAAAATGGTTATTAACGTTGTAACAACCGCTTAAAAACGTTTATAAAACGTTTAAAGGTTATTTGTGCTACCTGGGTTAGGTAAAGTTCAAATGATATAATGGAGATGAAAAAAGTAGTTTAGAATATTTTGAACTCCAAAAAAGTGTTTATCTACGGAACAGATCAACATTAAAGGAAAATATTTTTCAAAAGTAAATTTTTGAAAATTAAATTTCAAAAGTAAATTTCTCCTTGTTAGTTATCATATAATTCTGTTTTCTTTTTTTATTCTTAGAATAATTTAGAACAAATTTATTATTATTTTAGCTAACTTATGACTTAAAATACTCATATAATAATAATTATTTGTTCTATTTTGTAATTATGTTTACTTTTATATTAAATTGCGTTAAGCATTAAAAGTAAGGCTCTTCACCGTCACAGAGACTGATATAAAGCGAGTTGAAACCCTGCTACCAAAAAAACTGAAGTCAATTCCAAATATCATGAAGCTTCATCAGTTGGTTTGGAATGAAAATAACAAATCAGTGTTAGGTTTACACATGCTAACTTGCGTTTCTTGCGAAACCGATCTTTCTTGTACTCATTATGCTTCGAGTCCGCCTACAGTTAATATTTTATAAACTAAATAAAAATAAATGTAAAACAGACAAATGAAAAAATAAAGAAACTTGTAACTCTTTGCAGTAAAAAAAAGTTGGTATTGCAAAAGTTTAAAATTCCAACGAAAAGTACTAATATTTCTTTAAAAAATTAGATTTAATCTGTTTTGTTTGTAAATAATGTAAAAAAAATATATGAAGCAATATTCTAAATGGTGTATTTTGTTTTCTATGTCACTATTTATCAATTGAATAAAGTTTTAAAAATATTTCTTGAGTTAGGGAAGTGTTTAAGCTGGGAAATGGTAATTACACTTTTTACATTAAACTTAAACTTAAAACTGTCATTAAAATTTTATTTTTAATTTTTTTTCGTTGCTGAGCACTGATTTGTGATCCTAAATGAGTTGTCTTTAAACAAATATTAACAATTATTAAGTAATTACAAGTTGAATTTTTCCTACTTGGCATTGGCAAAAGTTAACGTGTTGAGAAAATCACCCATATGCTTGTGTCACATGTATTATTGCACGTGGTTTAAGGTTTTAATTAGCAACCATTCATTTACTAGCATTTCGCATATACTACCCTTCAAACCACTCTAAAAACCATCTAGTAAGAGTGTACCTTGAATTCCCACTAAGATAGGGCGGGGGGGGGGAGGTATCATTTCGGCGTCCCGGTTAAACGCTTCGGAACTTAGACAAGCCTAACTATGGGTAATGGTCATGTAAGCTCATAAAGTGCTCTCCAGAATGAGGAAATGCATATGTGTTAATGACGCATCCAGTACTCAATGTATGAACTGAGTTTTAAATTGAGTTTTTATTGTCTGACTAGACAATTAAGCAAGTAAAAACCCTATTTTTATAGTGCCATAACATAGCTTATATCATAAGTACTATATGATTTTCTTATGTAAAACTTATTATTGCTTAATATAACATAAACTTAAATAAAATGCTTATGTTTCCGTAGTAGTGAGGGTGATCCATGAATTTAATGAACTTATTAAATAACTTATAGATATTATTACTCAAAATATAAGCAAAAACTATGAACCTTCAGTGCATGGAACCAGTAGGTCTCAAACGTTGCACTTGGTCATTTTCTTCCAGGTATACCAATCATAATAACTACGTTTTAAAATTACGTAAGCCGGATATTATCCCACTGCAAACAAAATATTTCATTAAAACCAAACGAAAACCTAAAAATGTGTTTTGCTTTGATGAAATATTCGTTTTCCTATTTACTTACAAAACTCTAACTTTAGAAAAAAACACTCCAAGTAATTTAACGTACACGTACCGCGTTTCAATTTTTCTAAACTTAATTCGTAAAAACAAAACATCGATTTAAAAGAAAACCCAAGACCGTTTCTACTGCCGTGTCACTTAATAAATGCACAAAAAAGCCTCCTTTGAATCGCAAATTTGCACGAATCTAATCGATTCTAATACAAAAGATTGGAAAAATTAAATATTTGCATTCTAAGTAATGAATGTGATCACGGAACCAGATTCTATTATTTTCCCCTTTTTTTGTTAGAATTCTTTTTTTTATACATAGTCACTGGTCTGCTGATTGGAATGACTTTCTTTTGTATTTAAAGTCTGAGTGAATTTTAACACTTGTAGGCGATTAATGGCGTTGAATTACTGAAAAGAATTTCATTGTTCAACCTCAGTAAAGTAATGATCTAATCAATGAATATACTAACTTAGGGTATAAGTCGTTTAAACTCGACAATTACCGTATTTATTCCTTTTTTTCACCACGATTTATACGCAAGGATATTGCAACTTTTTCTTTCAAAAGAATTAGCTTTACGGACATCTGAATTGAATCTTAATTAAAAGAAACCATTCGATGTTTTTTATCCTCAAATTAGTTCTCATTTACGATTTCTTATTGTATCAACCCGCGTTAAAGTCTATAGCTGAGAATTTTCGTTTAATGATTATGGGCAGACGATAATTTTAAAGTCGAAACGTGGGAAAAAAAAATCTCATGAAAGAAATGGCTTGATTAGTTTTGCGCTTTAAATACTTTTACGCCTTACAATTTAACGCCACTTTGTTTTATTGCAATTGCAAATATTCCTTCTTATTAAATCTTTAGAAAAAGATTTAGTCTGAAAAAAGTTATTGGATTTGTTTAGAAATACGATGCAGAATAGCCCTTTAATTCAATCTGAGTTCGAATTAGAGATAAATGAAGTTACCTTTTTTAAGCAAAAAATATAAATTAATGTACATATTAATAAAATACTTTTCTGCATCGGTTATATATTTAACTATTCTACATGCTTCAGATGATTTAAGTTTTCAAGTAAAGTACATTTATATATTCTGTCATTAAAATCAGCTTTTCAAAATAACACTAGATAATTCAATTTTATATTTCTGCTGTCGCTTCTGACACTATAAAGCAATAGCGTAACTAATTATTTTTTAAATTATTTTTTTAGAAAGCAAAGAATGCTCTATTACAGCTTAAAAGTTAAAAAAAAAAGAAAAGCTCGATATTTCAAAGAGCTAATAAATTTTGTAATTGCAACTATGTATATATACGTTGACATAGAGCAACGCATATTGGTAAGGTACATTCGCTATCTTAATAATATACGCTATCTACATAAGCCCTAAAAATGATTCAGAACCAACCCTTCGTAACAGAGAACGTGTATAGTATATTGTACTCCATTCAGCAAAGCTGTAGTGGTTGTTGTATGTTAGTTCAAAGCTGTTGATTTAAAATACTTAACGCAAATGAATTTACCTAAATGTTATCCGCACGTGGTTGGTACGAAGTTACATACTCTAATGGCATTCGACTCATATTATTCTAATGGATGCTTTAATAGGAGGTTTTAGTAATCTGAACACGGGAAGAATAACTTAGAGTATGCTCGCTATACCCGCACGGCTGTGCTCGTGTTATAAACTTAAAGAAGCAACTGTTTGAGGGCAAATTTCCCTTCTCACTTCGAATTATAAGGAAGCCTATCTTTTTTTGTTTAAATGGTGTACGCATAATTTTCCACAGCCTCAGCATATTCCATGAAGTCATTAAAAAAAAATAATGGTATAATGACGTCAGCTGTCCGTATAACCTGTTTTTTCGGAAAAAAAAATCATCTAATTTAAATGCGCTTTTAAGTAAATCAAAGCCACCTATGTCAAGCACTTTAAAGTTAAATAATTCACTAAGAACGTACAACTATCCACTTGGGAAAAAATGCCGCAAAAAAAGCATTGAATAACAATATCACTATGTTAAGATTTATCGTCTAAAAATATTAATAATAAGCAAAAAAAAAACAATAGAAATAAACAAGATATACTTATACATTCAAAAGAAAAAATAATAATGAAATGCAGATTATATTATTCAATTAGTGGATGAATTTCATTGGCCACACATAAAAGGATGATGTGACTAACTAACAATCGCAATAAGAATAGATTTTGACAAACGTCAGTTATTGAGCTTTGTGACACAATTGCAAGAAATGGACCTTAAAAATTCTTGTCTTTCCTCTAAATACATACATATAAGCTTTACAAAAACAATAAGTTACAACATATAAGCTTTAATTTAAGAGATTTTCTTTTACCATTTATACTATTACTTATCTCCAAATTTTAAATTTCTGCAGTTACACGCTCTCTGCTTTTAGATACTGCATATTTTTTAATACCCTTTTAAACTGAATTATAAAAAATCCTCATTATCTTTCTATTGTGTAATACAAAAAGACAGCAACTTCTTAGTTCAACAAAACTCACATTCTGCCACCTAACATAACAGCCAATTGTTTGTAACGCATGTATGACTGAAATGACATTTATGTAATGCAAATGTATAACCACGTATTGTTTCATGCCACAACATTTGTTTCATAATCGCTTTACGCTTTCCATGTTTCCCCAGAAATACAATTTTATGGAAACTGCCCTTTCTTGTTCTTGATTCATTCCCGAAACGTAGACAAATTGTCAGAATTTATTAACCGGTTGGCGGAGCACCACTTCAGAGATTTACGGGGCGGGCTGCGCTAGCTGTGGTAAGGGGATGATAAGTGCTCAAAAGTTAGTTTCCAGCGATATGCGTGAATGAGAATTAACCGGCACAGAGTTTTCCGTGCGCATTTAACGCTCTTTCATTTTCTGACTTCATGCTAACCGAATGATTTCAGTTATGTGAACAGACAAGGTAATTCGGGGCTCCTTTAATCTGTCTGTTACGTCATACGCACTGCAGTACTCTCATTTGAAATATGTTTCATTTGTAACGTGTAGTGTGTAAGATAAACGTTTACATGATTTATTCCATTCTTACTATTTACTCAAAATCTCTATATTTATGCATTCGCTACATATGTATACATCTTTTTAAACTTTGCTACACAATTTCTACCCACTTCATATGATTGTACTCTTTTGAAATTTAGAATGCGACCTCAGACTAAATGTCATTGCAATATTCTATAATCAAATTAATTAATTAACTGCTGATTATTAGTTTATTGAAATTTTAATCAAAACCACTTCATAAACGCTTTTACGTAAAGACGAAAAAATACTTGCAAAATTTAGAATTAATTCATAGAAGCCCCTTATTTTCTGAATCAGATAAATTGTTTTACAATGTTCCAATTCAATTAGAATGTGAAATGTAATGTCTCTAAACTGGTTCCATGCTAAAGTGTAGGTGAGCCTTCAATTCCAAACTTCATTGTTGATAACAATCGTTGATGAACGATGCTTTTATTAAAATGTAGCTCCTCTTTTTATGTAAAATGGCAAAACAGCATGATTTTTTTTTTTTTTTTGAATTAGCCGTTATTCCTTACAATCATGTAAATTGTACAGGTTATATTGAAAGAAAAGTAACAAATGCTTCCATACATTAAAAAATAAGTTTTACGATTATTTATTATTTTTAATGCGCGTACACTTTAATCCCGTGATGGGATCAAATCATTCAAGAACCGATGCCTTGAGTTTTTCTGAGATTTTCAACATGCTCATTTAATTCAACGTCAAATAAATATTATTTTTGTTTAAATATCTCCAAATAGCGGTTTGGTGTTCACTGTCTTCTTATATTTTCTCTGTTTTTACTCTAGAATCATCTGTGATGCGATTACTATTTCTTAACCACTATACATGGCTCATGGTGGCCACTTGTCAATTTAGTCTTCAGGCCCATCTTCCCCCACAAAACTTTTCAAAATCATACTATTCTGAATCTCAAACGGACCCCTAAAAGGGCCGGGACCCCAGATTCTGAGTAGGTAGACATGGACTCACATCGGCCTTGCCTCTTTGTTGCCGCTGGCTCCAAGTCCAAATGTTTTAGCGGCATGTTGTGTTCTACATATTTTAATAGTCATTCTATTCCTCTCATTTAAACAAGTTGTATTCATTTGGATTATTCATCTCTCAGCTTCAGCAGAACAGACAGCGATGGTTTTGAAGGTTAAAATCAATTAATAAATCAAGTAACTAATTGTATTATTTTAATTATTATTATAATTACTGATACTTTATTTATTTCTTTATTTAGTTTTTAATTTGAGAAGTTTGTTTTCAAAAAAAAAACTTGCATGTCTTTAAATGCCGGTTTGAGGAACTTTAAAACTTGTAAGAGAACCGGTTCGTGAAGCTTCGAGAATTTTCGAGAAACGGAGAACCGGTGCGTACCAGTCAAACCCAAATACTGGTGTAATCTAGTTATCTCATTTAAAAAAATAAAAGTTCAACAGAAAAAAAAAAAAAAAGGAGAAAGATAGTAACTAACGCGGGACATATCTAATCCCCCAACAGAAGATAAACAGTTTTGTTTTCAAGCCAGTTCATGATATGGGCTTTCTACAACCTCGAAAAAACGATGAACAATTTCCAAAAGCCAAATTTGCAGTATTCAATCACAAAAATTTTTAATAACTCTTATTTTATTTAGTTCGCAAACCAAACTTAACAATCAAAAAGTTCGTTTTAGCTGCAAACTTTATATTGACCGTTGGATATCTATCTCTCACTCTCTCTCTCTCTCTCTCTCTCTCTCTCTCTATATATATATATATATATATATATATATATATATATATATATATATATATATATATATATATATATATATACATAATTGGTGCTGTAATTGCAATACGATTACCTATAAATAGTGTTGTGAGGGCTCGAGAAATAAGTTCTAACGTTGAAACTTGAAAGGAAGTTTAAATAAACTATACTATTGAGCAAAAAGTGTCTCTAGAACTGGAATTTCAAAGGTTAGGCCAGAGTCCTACGTATACTGTCTGTCGAAGCTTATCCTTGTTGCCGTAGGATTATGGCCCTGTTAAATTCCAGAACCATATACACTTGTTGTCCAATAGCATAAACTGTTTCAACCTTTTTTCACGTTTCAACACTAGATATGGTCTCTTTAGCCCTCAAAACACTATTTATAAGCACTCGTTGTGCAATTACAGCACCTAGAGCCACCTGTTGGCAACTTTTGTAACTAATTTCTCAAAGTTCTACACGTAAAATTTAATGCTTTCACAATAACTTACCGTTTGTTTTATTCCAAAAGCGTCATTTGTTTTCGGTATATTCAATTTCGAAATCAGGGAGTTATTTTCTGGGCACCCTGAATATACACTGAAGTGACAAAAGTCATGGGATAGCAATATGCAAATTTTCAGATGGCAGTAGCATCGCATAGAACAGGTATAAATGCGCAGTGCTTTTACAGAGCTTTCATTTCTGTTCAAGTTATTCATGTGAAGAGGTTTTAACGTGATGATGACCGCACGACGTGAATTAACAGACTTTGAACGCGGAATGTTAGTTGGAGCTAGACGCATGGGTCATGCCATTTCGGAAATCGTTAGAGAATTCAACATTCCCAGATCCACTGTGTCAAGAGTGTGCCGAGAGTATGAAATTTCAGGCATAACATCCCACCATGGACAGCGCAGTGGTCGACCGCCTGCACTTAAAGATCGAGACCGGCGACGTCTGCAAAGAGTCGTAAATTCTAACAGACAAGCAACACTGCGTCAAATCACCGTAGAAATCAATGTGGGACGTACAATGGACGTGTCTGCTAGAACTGTGCGGAGAAATTTGGATTTCTTGGGCTATTCCAGCAGAAGACCGACTCGAGTGCCTTTACTGACAGAACGACATCGCTTGCAGCGACTCTCGTGGGCACGTGAGCATATCGGTTGGTCCCTAGATGAATGGAAAACCGTGGCCTGGTCCGATGAGTCACGATTTCAGCTGGTAAGAGCCGATGGTAGGGTTCGAGTGTGGCGCAGACCCCACGAAGCCATGGACCCAAACTGTCAGCAAGGCACTGTTCAAGCTGGTGGTGGCTCCGTAATGGTGTGGGCTGTTTTTTCATGGCATGGACTTGGTCCTCTAGTGCGACTGGACCGAACATTGACTGGAAATGCTTATGTGCAGCTACTTGGAGATCACTTGCAGCCATTCATGGACTTCATGTACCCAAACAACGATGGGATTTTTATGGATGACAATGCGCCATGTCACCGGGCCACAACTGTTCGCAATTGGTTTGAAGAAAATTCTGGACAATTCCAACGAATGATTTGGCCACCTAGATCGCCCGACATGAATCCCATTGAGCATTTATGGGACACCATCGAGAGGTCTGTTCGTGCCCAAAATCCTGCCCCATCAACGCTTTCACAATTATGGACGTCTATCGAGACAGCATGGCTCAATATTCCTGCAGAAGACTTCCAACGACTTGTTGAGTCCATGCCACGTCGAGTTGTTGCACTTCGCCGGGCAAAAGGAGGGCCGACACGATATTAAGAGGTGTCCCATGACTTTTGTCACTTCAGTGTATATATATACACTGAAGTGACAAAAGTCATGGGATAGCAATATGCAAATTTTCAGATGGCAGTAGCATCGCATAGAACAGGTATAAATGCGCAGTGCTTTTACAGAGCTTTCATTTCTGTTCAAGTTATTCATGTGAAGAGGTTTTAACGTGATGATGACCGCACGACGTGAATTAACAGACTTTGAACGCGGAATGTTAGTTGGAGCTAGACGCATGGGTCATGCCATTTCGGAAATCGTTAGAGAATTCAACATTCCCAGATCCACTGTGTCAAGAGTGTGCCGAGAGTATGAAATTTCAGGCATAACATCCCACCATGGACAGCACAGTGGTCGACCGCCTGCACTTAAAGATCGAGACCGGCGACGTCTGCAAAGAGTCGTTAATTCTAACAGACAAGCAACACTGCGTCAAATCACCGTAGAAATCAATGTGGGACGTACAATGGACGTGTCTGCTAGAACTGTGCGGAGAAATTTGGATTTCTTGGGCTATTCCAGCAGAAGACCGACTCGAGTGCCTTTACTGACAGAACGACATCGCTTGCAGCGACTCTCGTGGGCACGTGAGCATATCGGTTGGTCCCTAGATGAATGGAAAACCGTGGCCTGGTCCGATGAGTCACGATTTCAGCTGGTAAGAGCCGATGGTAGGGTTCGAGTGTGGCGCAGACCCCACGAAGCCATGGACCCAAACTGTCAGCAAGGCACTGTTCAAGCTGGTGGTGGCTCCGTAATGGTGTGGGCTGTTTTTTCATGGCATGGACTTGGTCCTCTAGTGCGACTGGACCGAACATTGACTGGAAATGCTTATGTGCAGCTACTTGGAGATCACTTGCAGTCATTCATGGACTTCATGTACCCAAACAACGATGGGATTTTTATGGATGACAATGCGCCATGTCACCGGGCCACAACTGTTCGCAATTGGTTTGAAGAAAATTCTGGACAATTCCAACGAATGATTTGGCCACCTAGATCGCCCGACATGAATCCCATTGAGCATTTATGGGACACCATCGAGAGGTCTGTTCGTGCCCAAAATCCTGCCCCATCAACGCTTTCACAATTATGGACGTCTATCGAGACAGCATGGCTCAATATTCCTGCAGAAGACTTCCAACGACTTGTTGAGTCCATGCCACGTCGAGTTGTTGCACTTCGCCGGGCAAAAGGAGGGCCGACACGATATTAAGAGGTATCCCATGACTTTTGTCACTTCAGTGTATATATATATATATATATATATATATATATATATATATATATATATATATACATTTTTGTGTATTTGTGTCTACTGTACACGCACGTGCATTCTACGGTAAGTAAGAGAGCAAAATAGCAATATATATCAGAAGAGATTGATAAATGTTGTTTAAGAAACAGTGATAGATCAAATGTATCTTGGAATCCATTTCTGAAAAAAAATGATCTGCTGCCTTATAGTTGAATCTTATTCCATTAAGTATTCCATCTCTATACGAATAGCAACATCCCCTCTAACTAATCTACCCCTGGAGAGAGATTTGAGCCAAGAATCAACACTACGCACTCATTCGCAGAAAATATTTTTCGCGAAACCCTGGAAAAGGCAATCGCTATTGCACAGATAAGCTCAAATAAGTTTGTGTAAAACATTTATGGAAGTACTGAAGTTTCTCTATCCGTTCAAGCAGAGCAGTAATATTTATTTTAGGGCATCTGAGCAAATATTCTCGCTGCGCCAACTTCGGAAAACGAGGTTAAGTCGGAAAGAAAAGACACGATTAACGATTTCGCAAGTGATATTTTTATGAAAGCGGAGATACTCTTTACGTATTTTCTGATGCTTAATTTTTGCCTTAGCGTTTTTAAGTTATCATGTTTCTTAAATAATTGCATATGATTAAGCTTGCTCAGATTTATTTTCTAGAAAACAACTAAAAAATTAATTGCCCTAATTAATGCAAATGAAGTCAATCCAACTGCTGTGTTACCAGAAAAAAATGTAACCTCCCGTAAATATTTAGATCACATACTTGAGTCAGAGAGCTAAAGCTCAAATTATTGCTCAAAAATATTTATTAAGCCTCATGTTATACTATGGTGTATGAAGAGTTTTTTTTTTATCTCTTTAAGAAAATAATTAAAAACAATAGCTATTATATTGTGGCTGCTAAAACTTTCTTTGATTTCATACAAACATTTCGAATTTTAAAGAGCAATCTTTTTAGGCTAGTGGTATAGAAATTTCATATGAATCGTGCTTTAATATGATGTTCATAAATGTATACATTTTCGTTTGATTCTGTGCATTAATTTTTGAGCTGTGCCAATTACTCTCAGTGAAAAAAAAAACATTCATTTTTATCCTACATCTCTAAGGAATTGGATTAATAAACCAGTAGGAATAATTAATATTTGGAGCCTATCTGTATTGTATTTGGTACTGTTTATAACTTTCATTCTATGTGTCATTCTATGCTTTATTTACTGTGGTATATAACTCACACTTATAAGAATAAGTGATCTTTTTGAGGAATTGTCTCCAAAGTAAGTCGAAACAGATTTATCATTGAGTATATCTGTGTGAGACAGTTGATTTGTACAACTATTAACCCCTTTGTGGTTAAGCTTAATAGAAAAAAATCGACAGCACATTTAAAAATTTTGGCATAGAACCTTATTAGCGTCTCTATTCCAAGCCCCATTTCTTGCTTGGCACTGACGAAGGAGGCTAGGGCCTGCGAAACATGTATACCTCTTTTAAAGGTTTGAATTATTTGCGCTTTTAAAACGTTGTTTTTTGATTTTATTCATCTTATTAAAATCTGTTTTTGTGCCAGTATGTCTGACGTGACTACTAATCGAAAACAGCCGGTAGTATAAAAGTCGTTTTAAAGGAAGTTACTTTAGATCTGCTGTCCTTACTGTACTAATGTTGTCTTCTGAATTATTTTTGCAAATCAGTATAAGGGGTTGCCTCTAGAAAAAAAATATGATTCAATTTCCTCGCAGTACAACTCTTAAATTTTTTAATATATTTACTGTGTGCATTACGTGAATACATTTCGGATTATGGAGAAATGCCAATAAATTACATTATTTATGTAGAGATTAATAGAGAAAATAACGCAAAAATCAAATTAAGATAGAAAAATAGTTTAATGGATGAAATAATTTATACATTTATTAGATCCTTCTTTCTAGAAACTTTAATTTTAATTAGCACAAAACTTACTTTTTTAAAAATATACTAAAAAGTATTATTATGTGAAAAATATACACCTTTGTCTAAAATTTTTCTCGTACATTTCGAATTTGAAGACGCTGTACATTCATGTTATACTTTTTATTGCTTTACATAATTTTTACAAAAAAAAAAAGTCTTTAAAAGTAATTTCAAAAAGGTATGCTTCTAGACTTTTATTCACTTTCAAGTAAAAATAAGATTAATTGGATTTAAGATAAAAATCCGTTTTTACATTGCTTTGTTATTTGCTTGCGCGATATTTACTTTCATTTGTTTAACTTTAATTGAACAGTTTTATGCATTTTATTTACGCTTTTGACAAAACTTTTAAAGAACTTCAGACGATAAAAATGAATTGCTCGCTTTTTCTTTTTACATAACTTTATTCTATTTGAATTAGCTTCAGTTAAAAGTTCTTTTAAAAGGAACTCTTCAGATCTAGCTAAAAAGAATTAATGCGCATTAGGATGTTTTTTATCATTGTCAAATAAAACAAAGGACTTTCGGTGTTAAGAATAAAATAGTTATGTTTAACTAAACAGAAGGTAATTAAATTTAAAAGTTTTACGTGGAAATTGCATTAAAATTTTTAAGCTTCATATTAATGACATGTTATTGAAGATTTTTACATAAAAACGCTTGAAAACGGTTGTTGCTCTTGTAGGGGGGGGGGGGTATATTCCTGGAAATGTCGCACACGTACAACGAACCAGTTAAAAGAAGTTTTTTTCCTTCTTCTTAAATTTAGAATCGCAGATTAGAAGACAACTGTAGTTAAGAAAAACACTCAAAAACATGAACAGGGAACAAAAGTAACTAAGAACACAGGAACAAGAATGGAACTACAATAAATCTATTAATCGTTTATCTTGTACTGAATTGTCCAATATTTTCCAATGCTAGGAAACGGGTATGCATTTTCCGCAGAAGTTTTACGGGAAAACAAAAAACAGCACATTAGAAAGCTTGTTTTCAATGATAAACTCAAGACAATGTCTAATTTTCAAATGAGCTCATTAGAAAATATCTGTGGATAAAAATTTCACTATTATAGCTTATGTATTAAAAAATGTATTGAAGCAGTTATGTACTTTTTAAAAAATATCTATGTATTTTGAAAAATGTTGTGCATGTCACACACATAACCTCAGTTGAAAATTCGACAAATTCAATTTTTCAACAAACATTCTTCTTTTTTTTTCAAATGAAATAATGTCCGAATCATGAAGAAGCCATTAAAAAAAAATCCAGAATATCATGAGTGCAATAGATTCGCAGAAAAGTAGCATTGTTTGATGACTTCCAGTATATGGCAGACTTACAGACCATGTGTGTGTGTGTCGCTTTTTTTTTCTTTTCTTTCTTTTTTTTTTTTGCCACACTCGTAACAACACATTTTTTATATTTTTCTACAACTTCCACTAATAATAGCAAACTAATGCTAGATAATATTTATTTTTTGGATGAACGTTTTGAATAAAGTATGATTTTTGAATAAAGTATGATTTTTGAATAAAGTATGAGCAACTAAAGCTGTGTGAACGGCGAAACCATGTGTATTAAGACATCCATATTTCTAACTTGGCGCAAGTCGTTTAATTCATTTAAAACCTGATTTAAAACAGTTTCAGATTGTAGTTTAGCTTGGTTTTTAGGGAATTTCGACCATTTTACATTATTAATTCTTATCAGGTCAGTGACAAGACCGTTTATATAGATATTAAATAGAAGTTAAAAAAAGTATTTCCTGAAATTTATTCTGCTTCATTGTCTACTTACATTCAATAGCTTAGACTCGTGCTTTTGTATAAAAAGGGAGATAAAATCATAGTTTTCAGAGAAAGATAACAGACAATTAGGAACACATGGATAACTTTCTTTGCAATATATACAGTAATTAATATAAAAATAAAGCAATGCGGTACATAATAGAAGTATCATTTTTTAAGTTTTTTCAACAAAAAAAAGTATTTATTTCTGCTTTTTGAGAAATATTGATCAAAAAAATCGATTACATTCCGTAAAAAAAAGAAAGAAATGTAAATATTTTTCAACATAAAATATTTAGTGGTCGTTGAGACTTTCGGTTGTAAACTGAATCATAAGATTTAGTATTTTTACTCGCATCTGAAAAGTATTTCAGGTTTTTATAGCAGAAGAAAATGTTTTAATATTTTAGAGTAATAGAGTAAGCTTTTTTTTTTTTTTTTTGCATTATTATCGCTACCCGCCATGACTTCGACAGAGGGAAAAATAAAAGAAATGGTCACACACGCACACACAGCAAAGCTACTGTCGCTACGATTACTTCGGGAGTATGAAATGTTTTCATTATTTATGAATTACAAGAAAAGTAACTTCTAAGCTACAAGAACAATGTTAAATTACAGCGTAACACAATCCTATACTCATATTCCTACCAAATAATGTATTCAGGAAAAAAAGGAAAATAAATTAAAATGCTCGAAAAATTAAGTATTTTTCTAAAGAATGGTTTAGAAATATTGGAGAACAATTGTCCTCTTTTATTTTGATTTTATTTATTTTTAATTGTGTCAAAAATCGCAATTGTTTTTAATCTGTCGTTGTTTTCAGGCAGCGTTTGTTTTCAGAGAAATAAAAAGACAGGTTCACATGCCAAAGACTGACAAGTGCGCAAACACTGTTCACTTGTCAGTCTTTGGCATGTGAACCTGTCTTTTTATATTTATTTTTATGCACTGATGATGGGGCTTGCAATTTATAGCCCCGAAGCAGCTGTTTGTTGAGTTTTTAAACTCCTTTATTCGTATTTATTTGTACTTTTTAAACGTTGTCTATTTTTACTCTTATGTATAATGTACTGCAATATTATAAACGTCTTTTCCAATAATGAACATTTAAACTAAATCATGCACCAAACTGCACCTTAAAAATTCACTACTCGATAAAGAGTTCCCGCAAGTTATACATCGATAGCTCTATATATTCAGCCATAAATTAAGCTGGGACTGCATTAACTGCTGAGTCTAGGTGCAAACGCCGCATATCGCTTTCATTGTCATCCTCGCCTTCAACTTAATTTGCCCCTGGGCGGACAATTCTGTCTAGTACCACACAAAGTCCCGAGTATCTATTCATCACACCTCGTTTATAGCTTGGATAGCACAGCTGCTTGGTACTCAGCGATTATAGCTCAGAAGCAAAGCTACTAAAGCTGAGTTTCTGTTCTGGTGGAGTTTAAGCTTCTGGTATGTGAAACATTTAAAGCAGATGAATTTTAACGAGACTTCGTCCATTCACTGTGGTGTGGGGCATCTATTGTTATGGTGCGGTTGTTTGGCCAGGAATATTATTCTGAAGATTATATTTTGCGATTTTGCGTGAGGATATTAGGTGACATGTTGTACGGCACGTACTTCGAAAAGATAATGGGAAGACAAAATTCACTATTATTCATGGACGCAAAGATCATACGTTACACCAACAATTATCACATTTATGCCAACAAACAATTTTGTATACAAATTAAATTCAAATTGTAAACACGTATTTACAAGCTATAAATAGTTTTGTTTCAGAGCTTTAAACTTGCTCTTTTTTTCACTAAAGAACGTTTCTGGAACTATGAAACATGTGTACGCAATTTATAATTCAAAACTGAATTGTGTATCATGTATTGCAAGAGAAACGATGCAACAAATAATACATTTGCAACCAAAGAAACATCGTGTCGCAGCTTTCGCAAATAGTATTAAATATGAACCACAATCGTTCATATATATTTAGATACAGTACGTGGATTTATATATGTATTCACATACCAATATCCCACATATGTTAACACACACAATGTTGATTCACTGATATATATTTATAAATTCCCACATATTATGTTTATTTATGGATACATTCTTTTGATTTTTTTACTTCTGGAAACTTAGTTTAGGGAGTATTGTAAGAGCAAATTGGTTTTTCATCCGAACCCAAGTTATCATTTTACGCAATCCCGAATGCATGTTTAGTGGTGTTTTCCACCCATACACAAATGCATATGTACCGACAACATCTGGAAAACCCTAACATCCATTTTGACCATCCCTAAGCTAATTGCCACGAATTTTCTCCTAACGTTCCTATCGTCACCACTCACCACAGAACAACAGTAGATAGCACAAAATATCTTACTGTTGCTCTAAAGCGATGATATGCATACGTCCGTATGTATGTGCATATGTATGCATCTCGTATAACTCAAAAATAGTAGGTCGTAGAAGGATATATTTCTAATGTTGACTCTGAGTAGTGACTAATTGAGCTCCTTCATTTCTGATTGCATTCGAATGTTTCAAAAAGGGTTTATTTACCCGTTCTCTTGGAACAAATTGGTGTCAATTTTAATGTAGACTTAAATGATCTCATAACTAAACAACCATTTAGGGTACATCTCAAAGTTGGCAACAGAAAAAGAATTCTTAAATTTGGTTTTGAGTTTCACATTATTTTCAATATTTAGCGAGGTATTAATTTATTAACACCCTTCTTGGTAACTATCTTTCGATTCGTTTAAAGGCAAAAGTTTAGAAAATAGAATGATGTGCCAAATTTTGATAGCAATCTACCTCGTCAGTTTTCCTTAAACAAAACTTATGGTGCAAGCATTTAAACATGCAAACATGCATAAACGACTCAAAGTTCGAATTTTTTGCAAAGTTTTTTACGTTTGTAATAAAATGCTACGATGCCTTTAATCACCAGAAATACAGAGTGTACGAATCAAAAGTACCAAATTTGAACAGTGGATTCAAAAAGTAAATAAATTACAAAGGAGATATTTGTAAAATTTGGCAGCTGAGTTCTTAGAGTTTACCGGCAACATTTTTTCCCT
>JAXGGA010019467.1:0-20046 GCA_038373865.1 Uloborus plumipes
CGTTTTTATTTTCCGTATCTTTTCTCCCCGGGGGTCTTTAGTGTTGATTTTTGGTATGAATATTCTCGATGAGACATTGAGGACATTTTCCCAAAATTTACCCCCGGGGTCATCGCACCCCGGAGTTATTAATGCTTAAAATTGGTCCGATTTCTATCTACTAGCTCTGTTCAACATCTGAGCATTTATGTTTTCATTGTTGGGCCACGAGGAAAGAAAACTCAATGATTTATAATTTCATCTGTTGCCAGTTTCTGTTTGTTAACAAATAAAATATTTGTATTTGATTTTATTGCATAATGCTTTTAAAAGGGATCTTCAATTTAGTTCATTTTAATATAAGATCGGCAGTAAGGGTTGGGGTTTTTTTTTGAACTTTTAATTTAATCGTAGTATTGTTAGCAACTAGCTTTGTTTTGCGTCGGTTCGGGTGGTACATTGTGATTGATTTCAAATTTATCCTAGACTGAAGAAGATCCTTGAACTTTTGCACCAAATGCATGCTGCCAAGAAAACCACAGATGTCGGACCGCCAAGAAAAATGTTGAAGGGAAAAAAAACATGCAAAGTAAATTTTGAAGAGAAAACAGGCAAAGAAATATTAATGCAAAAATATGTGATATCTCCCCAAAAACAACAGTGTTGTAAAAAAATCCCCCGCCAAGAAAACCTTAAATACTCAGCCTTAAAAAGTTATGATATCGAGTTTTCCCGCCAAGTTTGTGCCAAACTACAAGTAACCTGTATGTATATAGTTCTTTTAAATTGTTTTCAGTCCTGCCAGGCGGGAAGTTTTTACTCATTAAGCAACCACCTCACAAGACAAAGCTTCTCGCCTGGCAGGACTGAAAACAATTTAAAAGAACTATATACATACAGTATTTAAGGTTTTCTTGGCGGGGGATTTTTTTACAACACTGTTGTTTTTGGGGAGATTCTACTTACACAACTAAAACTACAAAACGTTTTAAATACAAATCATGGTAAAAGCCTGGATATTCCCCATGAAGCTGGAAAAAAAACCTTCATGATTTGACTTGAGAAAAGCCTTGAACATTAAATACGGAAAGAAGAAATGATGCCCGCAATTTTAGCTTTCTACTGGGAGTTGAGATGATACACTAAATACTGAATTAGTTTGGTCAATGCCTTTTGATTTATGAGAAATATGTACCTTAATTTGGAATGAAAAAGGCGCTACCGATCGAACTTTTTTGAATATCGTTATAAATTATAGCCTATGTGTTATTCTGATGTATAAGCTACACTATGGTAAAAGTTTCTTCAAAATCAATTCAGTAGTTTTTGCGTGAAAGAGGAACAAACATACATCCATCCATACATCCATCCATACATCCATACAAACTTTCGCATATATAATAGTAGTAAGATTTTTGGGCCACGAGGAAAGAAACTCAATGATTTATAATTTCATCTGTTGCCAGCTTCTATTTGTTAACAAATAAAATATTTATAATTGATTTTATTGCATAAGGCTTTTAAAAGGGGTCTTCAATTTAGTTCATTTTAATATGAGATCGGTAGTAAGGTTTGGAGTTTTTTTTTTTAAACTTTTAATTTAATCGTAGTATTGTTAGCAACTAGCTTTGTTTTGCGTCGGTTCGAGTGGTACATTGTGATTGATTTCAAATTTATCCTAGACTGAAGAAGATCCTTGAACTTTTGCACCAAATGCATGCCGCCAAGAAAACCACATATGTCAGACCGCCAAGAAAAATGTTGAAGGGAAAAAAACATGCAAATAAATTTTGAAGAGAAAAAAAAACAGGCAAAGAAATAATATTAATGCAAAAACATGTGATATCTCCCCAAAAACAACAGTGTTGTAAAAAAATCCCCCGCCAAGAAAACCGTAAATACTCAGCCTTAAAAAGTTATGATATCGAGTTTTCCCGCCAAGTTTGTGCCAAACTACAACTAACCTGTATGTATAGTTCTTTTAAATTGTTTTCAGTCCTGCCAGGCGGGAAGTTTTTACTCATTAAGCAACCACCTCACAAGACAAAGCTTCCCGCCTGGCAAAACTGAAAACAATTTAAAAGAACTATACATACAGATTAGTTGTAGTTTGGCACAAACTTGGCGGGAAAACTCGATATCATAACTTTTTAAGGCTGAGTATTTACGGTTTTCTTGGCGGGGGATTTTTTTACAACACTGTTGTTTTTGGGGATATGATTCTACTGGGCTTAGTTGAAAGTCGTATATTTATTTTCTTGGATTTGGCATGTTGCATTTAAACCCGTGCGACGCCGGGCACCATCAGCTAGTGAATCCTATATCTGGGACTGGAATCATGCTGAAGCTTTTAAGTACCACTCTTTTTACCAGGGCTGCGGAGTCGGAGTCGAAGAGTCGGAGTCGGACTGATTTTGGACCAAAGGAGTCGGAGTCGCTGAAAAACAGGTCGACTCCGACTCCGACCACCTCCGATTTGGACGACATTTTATGGAGGCGAAAACATATCTTTGAAACTAACAGATACAAATTTTTAGCGTCCAATATCTAAATCCTAAGCATCTAGGATCATTAAAAAGGGCTTCAAAATTCCGGGTCTGCTTTGTGAAACGAATTGCTACGTTTGGGCTTATGCAAGTGAATAAAAAATATTTGAAGCAAAAATGCAATGTGTTAAAATACAGTCTGGCCATTTAATAAGAAAAGGATTAGTTTTGTACGGAGTCAAATGACAAGAGCGGCACTTGTCTTTTGCTGTGGAAAAAATGGAATTTTGGGAGGTCACAGTGACCTCCGAGAGTTGAGATAAATGTGGTGAAATTACCAGTGAGAATTCTTGAGAAAATTGAACTTTTTGAGAGGTCACAATGACCTCCAGGACCTCCAACTGGGATACCCCAGCTTGCTACACCCCCCCCCCTTAAAGTGAGTCCTGGCTATGACTATGAATAAAAATGAAACTTTAAAAAATGGACTTAATATTTCAACCTTTGTTTAGGGTTTTTCCCCTCTTCGCATTTGGGTAAAAAAATAAATTAAAAAAAAGCAGGAGTCGGGAGTCGGAGTCGGAGTCGAAAGTTTTAAAATCCCGGAGTCGGAGTCGACCATTTTTCCTCCGACTCGGCAGCCCTGCTTTTTACTTCGATGAGAGGCCGACAGATATTGCCTGCAATCGGAAACAGTTTTCTTAGGGGCCATAAGGCGTAGGAGGCAATAAACCCTACAGATTTTCAAAATTTGGGAAATTAATCTGGGAGAAAAGGGTTAAAAGTAGCAATCGGTGGCGTTCAAAGAATAAAACTATTTTTTACATTTTAGAACAATTTCTAGCTGTTGTCAGTCAATCTGTAGTGGAAGGAAATGAGCTCGAAAAGGTTGGGAACTACTGTTCTAGATAGAACAACATAATAAAGAAAACTAGGAATGTGGTTGTTTTGCCTGTATTGGCACTACTCCAGCAGTGAAACAAGTTTTACGTTGTTCATTCATTTACAAAGAAATTTACATAAGAGGGAGGAGACGACCGAATTGGTTACATTTCAATGGAGCTTTTAGTATTGTTTTATTTTGTAGTTTGTTATTTTACACACCAATGGAACGTTAAATACTTGTAAGTAAATTGCTTGTTTTGTAGATTATTTTGTTTTCTTACAGCTCATTTTAACTACACGGTGTTTCATATTGAATGGGACAAAAAGAAAACACGATTGTGAACGTTGTAACTAATATATTTAGAAAATTCAAATGTATCTTAAAACTACATTTATTCAAGTTTGTACAGGTGTGCAATACGTGCCCTTCTGGTCACACGACAAATGTCTACACGGTAATCAAGCTTCTGCCACATACGTGACAGCATATCCCCTGTGATACAACTTTTGGGGAAATGAGCATAATTTTTATTCACTTGTGCATCTCTCCCAAAATTTTCAACATTAGTCAAAGTACAGTGAATTTTTTTTTTTAGTTTTTTTTTAATTTGGGTTTTTTTATATTAAGAAGCTTAATTCCTGCATTTTTAATGATAAAATGAATCATTCACAATTTTTGAGAAATAATTTTCATGGGTAGCGAGCGTCTGAAAATATAACATTTAGAAACTTATAAATTGAGTTCCAAAACAGTTACCAAGGTAGATTTCCAAAAGTATTGCAGCTAAGTTAGAGTCTAACCTGGCTGCAATCCTCAATTGAAAATGCTTTAATTTGTTAGAACCAAATTTAACTTTTTTATTTTTGGTTTTTTACTTCTGCTTTTTACTCTCTGGTAGAAATTAAGTCAGTCACCAAAAGGCACTGTTCTTTTCTCTTATTAGCATGCAATTACTACCTGTTTAACAACAAAAACTAACAGAATGGAAGGATTTGAGAAGTATAAAATAATATAACAAGGCTTAATGCATTTGCTTAGAACATAAATTTGTTTTGGTACTTATGTGTTAACTCCACCGCTGCTACAGATTGGGCGGCTAAAACAAATGTGGCGGTTTATTAGGCGGGATGTTTTGGCGGTTTTATGGAACTGCGTGTTGTGCAAACAGTCGCCAAAAAACGTCAAATAAACTGCCAAATCTGTAGCTGCAGTGGAGTTAATACATACAAAAAATGGTATTTATGTATTAACTGGTTTCAACAAAATGTTGACAGTGTTAAAATAAATGAGATTATTTCAATAATTGAGAAATTGGCCCGGTACTTAAATTTTTGGCTTGACTAATTTATTTTTAAGAATCCTGCTGCTTTATGGTTACAGCATGCAATTTGGTTTTTCCTTACTCTTTTTTTACATCTGCAAAGGAAAAACATTCCTCAGACATTGGCTCACAAACTTGACGCCAATGGTTCATGATCGCCAATTCCCTAATTATCGAAATCTTTGCAAGTAATTAGAATATCTGGAAATAAATGTTCATATTTGACAGACCTCAATAATATAATCACATCGCCAAACAACAAATTAAAACAAATTACATAATACGAAGCATGCCTTCATTTAGTGTTGAAAATCACCTTTGATATTGTTTGCATTTTGGAAGTTTTATTTATTTCCTAAAATTTGCAAAAATTGCCTTTTTTTTTTTGTTTGTGTCCCTTGTAAAAAAGTGCATAGTCCTAAGGTCAGAATTCGGTGAAATTTTTTTTAATCGTTGCGTTTTAAAACCTTCTCTAAACTAGTCAAAACACTTATTTGCTTGTCAAACTTCGATGAAACGAGTATTTCCTAATCGTTAAACTTACTTTTAATTAATAAAGAAAGCAAACTCTTCGAAGGAACCAAAACGTACATTAAAATGAAGAAAATTACGTCAAATGATTAAATTCAAGTATTAAAAGAAAACAATCCGCCAAATTAAAAACAAAGTTATTAAATAACATGAAAAGGAAAATTTCGATAATTAAGAATCTGGCGGTCTTGATTCATTGGCATCAATATTTGGCACCAATGCCAGCTCGAGGAATATTTTGCCTACAGCAAATGTAAACAAAGGATAGGGAATCATCTGTTCGCATAGGGTTACCAAACAGCAACAGGATGATCAAAGTAAAATTATTCATCCAAAAAATTCGACGACAGCTTCAAATTCCCAAAAATCGAAATACATCTCCGTTTGTTAAACTGTTTACAAACTTATTAGGCAATTTTAGTAAGACTTACCAGGGCAATTAATACATTCACACACAGATTTTCAGGTATGATTCCAAAATTAGATCCAGTTTCAAAAAAAGTTACATTTGAAAGTTTTAAAGCAGAGCAATTCACACTCGAGAAGTCAGACATGATACTCTTTTAAACAAGAGCTCTTGCACAGTGAAGTATATTTAAATATTGCAAAAAATCTACGTTTCTATATCCAAAAGCGTGTTGACACTTTGTAACTAAACATGAATCTTCTTAGTTTAGTTGTAAATATGTAAACGATACTTTAAATGCATCTTATAACTTTTGGGAGAAAAGATCGTTCATGAAATTGGTTCTTTAAAATTTGCGTAAAGGCCTAACTAAAACAGATTGGATATTTGGCTTTCTTCATTTTAAAAATGCAATTTTATACACAATTTGCAAAAATGTTTTAAATTCTCTATTGGGAGAATCAGCGTGGAACAGAATCCTAAATTAGCAAAAAAAAAAAAAAAAAAAAAACCATGCTGAAACAGTTGTTGCCACTTTAGCTCTGCACACTTTTAATTTTAGTTCAACGGATTTTGTTTCTATTAGTTAATAACATTTTCTTTTATTTGCTGAATTATTATATTGTTTCATGCATTAATTTAAGTAGTAAGTAAATTTTTATTTTAATTTTAGTCTTATCATAATGTTTTTTTTTTCTAAAATTAAACAAATATTTAAATAGCGATTCTCAGTTCAGAGAAACTGTAGGAGGGGTTACAGTCTCAAGATATGGCTCCACTAGATGTCGCGGCCATGCTTAAGAAATCCGCAACTTCAACAAACTATAGGGGGCGCTGCCACCACTGACAAAGGACGGCATTAGTACATACATACATGACGACAAAAAATGAGTTAGTAAGCAAGAAATATAATGAGCTCTTTAGTATATGCTAAGCCAAACCTAATAAATTACCTCATTTAATTTTCTTTAAATCGAAAGTTTTTGTGATGAACACAGTCAAGCTTCTTTTAAGAAAAACACTTAATCGGTAGTATCTGCAACTTTAAAGTAGAAGTTGCAGCTTATTTTGCATATAAAATGTTGCCTGATGACAATGATACATTAAAATAGCAAACACAAAAGGAAAATATTGTTTGCACATTTTTTAGTGTATGTTTAATAAACCTGACCCTACCCAACAAATGTCTTTACTTGTTCTTAACTCCCAGGCCCTATTTATCGCACGGCCATGCAGGGCCTGTGCCCTGGGCATGAAATTTCTAAGGGGCAGGAAAATTTTACAGAAATCATTTGAATTCTTTTTAAAAGTTGTCCCACACGGCTTTTAATACCTTTTTTTTTCCAACTTTCCTTCATTTTTCTTTTCACTCCTGCTTTTATTTTGTTGAGGTGAGAAAAGGGATATGAAAACCTAATTTTATAACCAAAAATTCTGATTTTGAACAGTAAACTTTCAGTTGTATTGTAAGATAAGTTAGAAAACATTACTTAGACTAATTCACTCTGAGCAGTTTCGTAATGCGATTTTTTTTCTTCTGACATTAAATCTACATTTATAGAGTGTTTGGAGGGGCACTCGTGGTGAGAATGTCACTGAATTATGTATATCAACCATTCAAAAGGGGCAAGAAAATTTGAAAGTGCCCTTGGCATAGAAACTTGCAAGTCGGGTCCTGTTAACTCCCATTATACGACTTAAATTTTTATAGTTTTTCTGTGCGATTTGTGTGTAGTTTCTACTAATTATGACATTATAAAAGCATTAGTTGGAGGCTTTTTATAAACACGATCACCAGGCCTACTCCGAAGTTATTATTTTTCTCCATTTAAACAATTATATGCCTCTGTTTTCTAGTAGTTTTTGGAATTGCAACAACGAAATCCTTTCATGAAAATATAGGCCAATAAGAAGTTTAACACATAGAACAAAAAGCAGTCATTATCTCAGTAAACAAATATTTTACAAAAAAAAAAAAAAAACATGCTTTAGGGAAATCAGTATAATGTAGGAAGCCACGTAAGTGAATCTTTCGATTATAGGAATGGGTTTTCTTGTTGGAACAAGTATTGCTAAATTAAAAGCTTCTCGAGTAATCGTTAAAAACAAATCTGAAGTTGTTAACAAGTTTCCCGATCTGTTTCTGTTCTCATTACTCATGTGAACATGTGAATATTTGAACAAGTCTGTGTGCGCAAATTTCACTCAGTGGAATATGATTTGAAAAGTTGGGCAAAAAGTAAACATCTGCTGTTATATCTTGGTGGTAAGTCTAGACTGTAAGGAAATTTTTTCACATTTTTATTGCATATTTGCTCCTAAAAATCTTCATTAGCTCGTTGCGTAATGTTAGTCATATAGATAATAGATATTTCTTGCTGTATTTTAACTAACACTATTATCTGTACCTCAGAACCAGAACGACGGAAATCCAAAAATGGCGATTTTCACTTTATTGCAGTGGTCCGAAAAACTACATTTCCTTTGTAGCGGACTACGACTACAACTACTTTGTTGTAAATGTAGTTAACTACAACTACTTTTTTTTTTAAATGTAGCGACTACAAACTACTTTTGATTTGTAGTAGCTGCTTCGCTACTTTTTAAAAAGTAAATGAATAAAACGCATACACCGTTTGAGGATTAACCGAAAAACTTCGAAAAGTGGCTTACGTTAATAAATTGATTCCTTTGAATATGGAATAGAACTAGGAATTGTCTTGAATTTATTTGTTACTTTTCCTTTTTGTTCGTTTTTTCTTTGCTAAAATTTCTCCTTTTTAGATTTTTTTTT
The DNA here is from genome assembly GCA_038373865.1 of Uloborus plumipes. Taxonomy (NCBI): domain Eukaryota; kingdom Metazoa; phylum Arthropoda; class Arachnida; order Araneae; family Uloboridae; genus Uloborus; species Uloborus plumipes. The sequence continues at coordinate 8,404 of JAXGGA010019467.1, forward strand.
ACAGTTTTTACGAATATTCGCCACAAGTTAAAAAATTGAAAGAATTCAACCTTCTTTTTTTTTTTTTGAATTTCTTGTCAGGGAATATTTATAAACATGAAAATTATTTGAAGGAATATGCAAATTATGATGCCAAATAAACCAATGACATCAAACAGAATGTATTTCGTCAAAATGATGTATCTAAGATCAGCTCATATTTTAATGGTTCTTATTTCTCATTGCATCCGCTGTTATACTCATGCAAGATTTGCACCAGTCAGAGTCAACTAAACCTTGTGATTTTCCTTCGTTCTCGTAAAAATTTTTTTCATTCATTTATTTATTTATTTTTTAAATTTAAAAGTAGTTTCCAGAAATCGCTACAAACTACTATTTTTTTATATGGCGCTATTCACTACTGTACTTTGTTTTAAGTAGTGCGCTACACTACAAACTGCCAAAAAATGTAGCTACTGTCTAAAATTTTTTCGTACGACCTCCGCCACATCTGTGCACGCGCCAAGTCTCTTTGGACTTTCTCGAAATAGGGGGGAAAAGCAACGAGGAAGTAGTAAGCGAACAAAAGCTGAAGGCATCGGGTAGTGCGCATCCGAAACCTAACTCTCCTTTTTCAGATGGAAGCGTCCGTGGCTGCCAGGCGCACAAAACGCAAACAGACAGTACTACGGTAGTTTCGCTGCTTGTAGCGCGCTACTTCCGACCACTGCTTTATTGCTGCATTGTATGTATTCCGCGTGGACCCATAAGAACGTTATTTTATCAAAGCAATTCCTTCATAATTATTTAGCAGCATTAATAGAGCGCGAGTCCCATCACTTGCATGCATTCGACAATCGTTTTCGCACTCTACTGAAAAGTTATGGAAATGGATTTACGTTAGTCTGGTTATGAGGTACAGTTATTAGCAATTTAAATTAATGAAAAAATATGTTCTTTGATTAAATGAACTTATCACAACTATTAAATAAAATTAATACTAAATAAGACATAAATCACTTACCGAAATGCCAGTAGTTACTGGTTAACACTGGTGAAATAATTACGTTGTAAATAAAAGGACATTTGCTTTACTGTAAAATTTGAATGTCGTTAACTTTCAAAAAAATATCTGACCGATCTCAAACAAATATATTCATTTTTCAGTGCTCTGTTAAACAAATAAATAATAATTAAAAATGTAGGGTTTAGATCACGAGTTGAATACACGTAGCAGTGAATAGAATTTTATATAACCCTTCTTCAAGCCATCATCATTTTTGATGTCACACAAGGCCACACCTTGTTTCAAAAATTTGACAAAAAAATTATCAAAAGTTAAACACAAGGCAAATTAATGTATTTTCTGGATCCAAGTTATTATAATTATTATTTTGCTTTTTCTATTAATTACAGGTACTAAAAGTAGAATTTTTGACTAAAGGAAAGTAACCTATTGTAAATAATCACAAAAATACGAAAGCGGTTGAAAAATGTATATATATTATTAGATTTTATTTTATATTCAAGTTCAATTAATAGTTAAGTGTAACCTTCATTTAATTCGTATTAATTATTAATGAAAATAAATGCGAATCATTTCTTTTGATGCATCGAGTTGACTGTAATTATGACATTTTTATCCTAAGAAAGTTTTTTTTATATATCTTGTGCCGTAATACCGTTGCAGTGCTTCAGTTATGGAGAAACAGTCGACGATTCTCAAGAGGATCTTGAAATTTTCTGTCATTCTAATTTGCGTGATCGGATTTTTGTTGCAAACCTTCGAATTCATGCTTTTGTATTGGACCTATCCAACGGTGGTGGATATACAAGTGTCCGTTCCTTCGGAAATTGAGCTACCAGCGGTCACATTTTGTAACAGCAATGGGTAAGAGTCAACTTTTTCCCCTTTTATTTTTTGAAGTAATCAAGATTGCTGATTGATTTCTCTCTATCGGGAGGGGGGGGGGGATGGTTTTGATTACGCTGTAAGAAATAAATGTTGTTTTCACAGTATAATACAGCTAATTTTATAGTAATAAACTGTAAAATGGCTACTTTTATAGTACTACACTAAAATTGCTAATTTTACCATAATAAACTGTAAAATTACTATTTTAACAGTTTATTACATTTTACAGTTTTAAACTGGAACCTTTGCTGCCAGTATTATACCGTAAAATGGGGTGTATAGGAACAGCGGGGTCAATCGGAACAAAACTTCCCGGGCGTACAAAGAAATTCTTCATAAATAAACTATTGGGTATTTTTCGTATATGAGTTTTTTTTTTTTCGAAAGGTAAGATCATAGGAAGTAGGAAAAAATTACTTTTGTCAATCTGGCAACGCTACTGGCTTCTAAGGAGGGCTGCAAGTGGAATGCTAGAAAACATCACATTTTCATAGACAGCAAAACTTCATATGCAAGAACAAACCTTCTTATATTTTAAACCTAAGAGTGGTATGTTTCAATTATACATGTATCTGAACAACAGAATACCACATTAGAATTTACATTTTTTATAAATTGTGTCATAAAAATGAAAGATTCCGAAAAATGCCATAGGAAAAAAAAAATGCGGGGTGAATCGGAACACTTAGTTCTGTTGTTCCAATTCAAACTTATTTGACGGAAAGTGTTTGAAAAATCAAGATTATAACCCCAATTTTTCTAATCAAGAGAAGGACAAGGATTTATTACTGTTTATCCTTCTCGTGAGCAAATATATCTTAAAATGACACACAGTTGCAGATTTCAAAAGATTTTTTCACCGGGAGACTTCTTTTTACTTAAAATAAGAGGGGGAAGCTATATCGACTTTATGTAGTAAAAGTCCAGCACACAGACAGTGATGAATAAGCGAAAAAATCTTTCAGGACAATCCCCGAAATCCAGAGATTTTAAGAAACTAAAGAAAAGGCAGAGTTCATCCCAGGAGATACTATAAAAAAACTTAAGCCAAGTCACGGTTGCTAGTTTTAAGGACTAGTACATATTTGTGGATGACATGAGTGACTTCAATTCATGTTAAAGCTTTGTATTTCAATTCGAAAGTATTTCTTAAAATTACATTTCATTTTTCATAAGTTCAAAATTATTTTGAATTTTGACAAATTATAAACGTTTACTGGTATTGAAATTATGCATTTATTTGACATTAATTATCTGTTCTTATTCTCCCCCATCAATATTACTCATGTTTGTGAGACTTATTACAGGTTAATTTGAAAAAAAATAAAAAATTTAACATGTGTTTCGATTGACCCCTATCAGCGGGGTGATTCGGAACGCCCCTAAATTCCTATACAGTAGAGAACTAATTATCCGGGATGTTTCGGACCACAGCTATCCCGGATAACTGAATTTCCCGGTTTTCTGGATCGCTACGAAGCGATATTTGCCAATTGTTTAGAAAACCCAAGTTACTATAACAAATAGTAATGCATCTTAAAATCTGAAGAGAAAACGATCCAGAAGTGCTTATAGATATTACAATATTAAAAAATTTTCTAAGCCATATGCCTCTTATATGGTATTTATGAAAAAACCGTTCATATTCAATTATATATTTCAAAAGAAAAAAAAAAGCTCTTCATTTTTTAGAAATTGCCGAATATGCGTATTTTAAAAAGTGGCGAAAAAATCGACAAAATGTTGCCGGTTTTCTGGTTTCCCGGTATTTTGGTTCCCAGATAAAAGGTTCTGTACTGTATATATGAATAATAACTGTTCGAAATGTTTTGTCTTTGCTTGGAATATCAAAAGCAAAGCAAGACCGAAGTTTTTACCCAAAAAAACAAATTAAAAAAAAATCTTTTAACTACTTTTTTTACAATTAAAGCTGAAAAGTGTTCCGATTAACCCCATTTTACGGTACTGTTGTTTTTACAGCATAATACATGAGGCCAACAAACTTAATATTTTACGGCAACAAACTGTAAAATTGCTAACTAAACGGTAAAAATCTGTAAAATTGCTAGTTTTACAGCTTATAACTGTGCATTTTACAGCTTTAAGTTGGAACCTCTGCTGCGAGTATTATACTGTAAAAGCTGTTCATTTTTCGCAGTGTAGTTTCAAATTCTTGTGCTCAAATCACTACTTCAGAAAACCGATACACTCGAATCTAATTCACTTTTCCATTTTGGACTTTTAAGATTGAATCCCGACTATATCTGCAAACAAGGAAATTTCTGCATGGATCCACATGACTTCACGAAGGATTCTTTCTGCTCAGCTTTCTCTCAAGTTTGTGATTTAGGTGTCGGCGTTCCTCCAGGTTTCAAGGTAAACGTGCAAGTTGCTTTTACAGCTATAAAACTGTATTATAAAGCAGTGTTTTAAGAGTTTGAACAACTGAAAATAATTAATAAGTCAGTTAGGGCCCTCCTCCACATCAGCAGAAAACGCGACCGAAAATCCGGGTACTTTCCATAGGAACACTATTTAATCCATTTTACGTTTCTGCTTTATTTTTCTGCTTTACGTCAATGTGGAGCAGGGCCCTTACTGCTCGTCAGTGGTTCAGCTTTCGAAACATACTTATCAATGTATGCTGTTCTAATTATCGTTCTCTAAATACTATTTTGTACAATGCACTAATACTACAAGACCCGACTTGGGTTTATCCACCCTCATTAAGTTTCCCAATATGTTATATCTAAAAAAAAGTAGATAAAATATTACAAACAACGATGGTATAAGGCTGACTTAACAAAAGTGCTCCTTTCTTAGGGTTGTCACGATTTAAAGATTTCAATAATGGAGACATTTTTCAGATTATCTTCAAATTAGCTTCAAGTTTATCTTCAAATTAAAGATGAAATTTAGCAGAAAGCTGCAGAATTTCTGCAGTTTTTTTTCAAAGCACATAATTTATTAAAGCGCGTAACTTATTAGTTACATAATCATTTTCTTGCGCTAATGTAGAGTTTTGAGCCCAATAAGTGTTACTTGTGAGAGATTTAGATCTGCTTTCAATTTCCAAAAAACTGCAAATAAACTGCAGATTCTTTCAAAACTTGAAGATACCTGCACTTCACACACTCTAGGGTCCCCCGTACTTACCACAACTCGTGGTTTAACCGGGATAGGGCCCTGAAGATCGCTCTGTTCTTTTCGAACCAGACCAAGGGCCTATGAAGATACCTGCAGACAAACTGCAGTTTTACTCAACTACTTTAACTTCAAACCGCGACAACCCTATGATTGGATCCCTTTTGTTTAGGTAGCCATATGCCATCGTGTTAAAAAAAAACGATTTTTTTATAGAAATATTACTATTTACATTTTATTTATAACTTATTAGGAAACTTGATGAGGGTAGGTCAACCTAAGTCGGATCTTAGGGCCCTGCTCCACATCAGCAAAAAACGCGACTGAAACCGAAAATTCGGGTACTTTCCATAGGAATACCATTTAATCCATTTTACGTTTCTGCTTTATTTTTCTGCTTCACGTCAAAGTGGAGCAGGGCCCTTAGACTATTAGATCACGGCAAGATTAACGAGTGATGTGCCCTCATGCTTGGTAAAGTCTCCTGTTCACTGATATGTATTTTTCCTCGTTTTCAGTAAAACACTAGACCCCCCTAAAAAGTTATAAGATAGAAAAGATATATTTTTAAGTTTTCAATACTTGTGGAAATTTATTAGGGATTAAAATAAAAAAAATTGATAAAAAAGTGGGGCTTACGTAGGTGAAACTTTTGAGCTCCACAAAATTGGGATCAAAGGAGTAAACTTAATCGGCAAATGCGATTATCAGGTCCTGTTTAAAATTACGATTTGGAGAATAGTTCACTTTTTTCCCCTCTCTTTGCCTCTCTCTAAGGATAGTCTGACCAATAAACGAACCTTGAACACACCCTAATCAATGAATAATTTGTTTATCTTTTCTCTTTGACAAGATTTCAAAACCATTTTTTTTAATGCATTAGTACAGTAACTTCTTTTTATACAATTGGAAACCCTTAAGCACACTTTCAGAAATCCATAGTACCGTTAAACACTGACATTTTAAACAAAACACGAAAAACTTTTTCCCTCTAGTTAAAAACGTTCGTTTATGGAGTTGCTGTACCATCAATCATGTCTTCATACTTTTGGTGTAGTACTGAGACGTGATTGATGAAAAATGGTTTGATTCGACGATTTTTCATTCGAGTTCTGAGATGATTCACTTGATACAACCTCCGCCGTCGAACCGCCACATCAACTCATAAAACGCCCCCAAATGCGGGGGTTGATATGACCCACCCTGTATAAATAAGAATGTTTTTAATGCCATGTATCAAAGGCTACAGTTTTTAATGGCATTAAGAATTCTGAAAAGGAAATTGTGCTTAAGGGTTTATTTGCTGCATAGACTACCCTATTGATACCGATACTTCTTATGTGTTGCTTTCATTCATGTAATTATTATTTCTTTTATATAACCTTGACATAATATGCTTCGCTAATCATAAATTTTGAAGGTTTTGTTTAAACTTTAGCAAAGAGTTTGAGAAAGCCTCAAATTCAATTCAATATTAATGGTTGTGTTCCACTTTATCATTTCACACCGCAATAAACGAATGCATTTTAACTTTAGATTTAAAACTTATTGTACAAATATTTTATTATTGAATAACTATGTAAAACTGCTAGTAATAGCATTAAAATGACTTTGTTTTTTTGTGGCAGATTGTGTCATACAATAAATACCTAAATCAAAAGTATTTTAACTCGTCAACTATGATGAGCCTGAAAAAGCCTATGAACGAGTTTTTCAAATGCAAAATCAAAGCAACTGGTTATTCGCGTGATTGCAGGTAAGAATTCTAGTCAATTATATCTACATGGTGTCTCAAAAATGTAACGACCAAGGCTGCTCAAATGGGAGGTTTCAGTAAATTCCTGTGACTTTCCAAAAGTTTCTCGGCAAAATTTTTCTGATGATTCGACAAATAACGTAACTTTATAATTGCCAGAGTGTCCCTTTCTTTAGATGTACAAATGTTTGTACACTCTTATTTTATCATTCTTTAAAGTTTAAAGTTTCATTAGTCGAACTGAGAATTTCTCCCTTCCAACATTGTAAGTTCGGGGTGCCTTTGGTTGCGAGAGACTTTTTGAGGAAATTTATTATTTCTAAAGAATTAACAATTGCGTGGGAATCTATAGCCCATAACGTCACGGAAAAGTGGTAGCAGACGTTAAAGATCTAAAAGAGTACATAACAGTGATTAATGGCAAACATCTATTGGACATAAGTAGTTCGAATTGTGCACTTTATTTAAATAATTTATAGTGCTGAAACAGGCAGTTATTGACAACGGACTTCTACAATGGACAAAACTCAATATGATCTAAAATGTCTAGCAATCTTTCCGAGATCTCTTGAATTCACAACTTGAAATAAAGGTTTTCCATCTGTTCGCAGTTAATCAATTTTTTCCAATGTTTCCCGATGTGTTATTAATTCGTCTCCTGATTGTGTTGTCTTGATGCGGTACTCTAATCACCTCCATTGTACAGGGACCTATCATTCATTATCCGTATGATTTCATTCCACACTGGTAAAATAACGTTTCAATGGTATATATTTCTCGTTTCGGCATTTGATTTAGAAAAATTACAGGGATATCTTGAGCTCTGTCGGACTTCTATAATCAACGAAACTCAATATGTTCTACCATACCCAACAATCCTTGAGGCAAATTATGTCCAATAAGTGTTTGCTTTTCATCGCTGTCATCTCCTTTTAGACCTTCTACCTCGGCTTTCTCTCAGCTAGTGCTGCTCTGACAAGTTGACCTCCAAAATTATCGATACCTATTTACCATGTCTTGACTATATTTTTTCCTTGGGTTATTGGCGTTGAATTTAGTTGAGAAATTTTCGCATTTGTTTTTCAAAAGTATTCCAGTTCAAATCCGCGGTAATTAGTACCCCTTCCTACTACCCGAAAAAAGGTACATATTGCCACTGTCTGCTGTCAACTTACGAGAGCAGCACTATACTACTTGACCTGACAGTTCCAGTCTCTCAGTGATACCTTTGCAATTTTCTTTTCATTAGATGTAATCAAAATTTCCTTAAAGTTGGACACGGAATTTTTGAGATATTCTATAATGGCTGTTCAAGAATTTTTCAGTGCATTCTTGCGTTCGAAATCACACTATTCATTTGCTGTGAACCATACATGTGCAGTGACGCAGTACCCGACTAGTCCAAATCCGATCAGTAGGAGAAAAAAGAAAAAAAAAAAAAAGACGACAGTATCATTTAATATAGCTGAGTGCTCCTATGTTTTCAACCCAAGATTACTGAAAAATTGTCTGCATTTAAATATTATTCTTCAGTATTATTACTATTTTTAACAAAAAGTCTAAAATAAATGTTCAAGTTCTTTGTACCTAATTTTACTCAGACCTTAGTAGAGTTTTGAAAGCAAAACATCGGCCTATTTTTCCGTTCGCCTTGGATTAACTTTGACCTTGAAGCGGAAACGGACCTTTTTATTTTATAATTGGTACAGCAGAAGAGAGAATACCAAAAACATTAATGAAGAACGGAAAAAAATAATTTTATTGCAGATATTACCTATTTTGAGCCAAAGCGATGTGTTTCCACTTCAAAATCACGCGTCGTCTCTTCGTGGTCAAACTTTATCATATTAGTAAATGGAATGAAATGTTCCCCACGTGACTGGTAGAAAATGAAAGGGAAAGATGTTCGACCGGTGCGAGTATCGCCATGGTTTTATGATTAACATGTGCACACTTTAATGTTAGTTAGTGAAGCAATGTTCCAATTAAAAAAATAAATAAATAAATTACAAAGCATGTTTAGGAGTTTGAAACGACCCCTTTATTTATGAAAGGAGTTTCGAGTGATACGAGCAAAACCAACGAAGTAAAGAGCCTGCATTTGCAAAAGCTTGAAAAAAAACAACTGATTAAGACAATCATGCTCAAGTAAAATCCCTGTTAAACGTTATTAATGTTTTACTTCTACTACTTAAATAGATTTTATCTTCCACGTGTCTTTCACTTGAATTTAACATATTCAGAATCTTATAACATTTTTATACTGATAATAAGCTTCCTTGAAACCCCAAAGCAAGTGTATACAACTTATTTGCAATGTAAGTTGCACAATTCGTAGTTTTGCTTCTCTCACAATCAGTATCTGCACAAAAGCAAAGGCTCTGTAACTGCATTATATTGGCTGATAACTGAAAGACTAAAAATGTATGACTATACTATACATGAAAGTATAAATAAAAATAATCAAAGCTTTAAATTTGTATCTTCGCAGAATAGATGATGTAGTCATTGGTTCATACTACAGCGATACCAACATATTCAGCTTATGCTACACCATTAACACGTTATGGGGTCAACCGAGCAAGGCCATTGCAAAAATTAAAAAATCAGAAAGTAAGTACTTAATGTAAAATATAATTTCACACTAGATCACGTGATATATTATTTATTTTTACTTCAACAGATATTTTTACTTTCAGGGATACACATGCAATTTTATGTTGACATATCGGATCAAGACAAGACAAGTGAAGCAGATGCAGTTCAAAGTCCCAAATTCAATTATCCTAACTCTCCTGATATCCAAATAGCAATACATTCGCCATTGCTCTCTGCAAGTCCTTATGTTTCAGGGACTAGTTTACTTACAGGGAAAAAATATCACATCAAAGTTAAACAGGTTTTATCGTGCATTCGTTTCTTCTTGTTCTGTTGTTAATATTTTCTATTTGGATTAGAGACCTATTATTTATTTTATTCGATGGATTTTTTAAAAAATTTAACATTTTTTACATGTATTTCTAGTAAATTCATATTAATATACCTCAAAATTCACTATTTTAAATGCTTAAGTACATGTTGTTCAATTCGAACTCATTCTTTAAAGCCTTCATAACTTAAGGAAAGCGTGCTTTATAACAACGATTTAAGCCAGTTCTTACCTGGAAATAAAAGTGTCGTGAAGCTGCTGAATTAAAGTGATATATGTAAGAAAAAAACCTGCCAGAGTAATGTATCAAACCTAATACTGTATGCATATATTTTTTTTTTCACTTGGCTAATATTTTTCAGGACCTATTAGTTAGATAAGCTAATGAAAAACCACATCGTACCACAATACATAAATACTTTTTGGGATCTGCAAATTCATATTCCGGTATGATTCATTTGCAGTTTTTTATTGCGAAATGTTGTAATACATTTTCTTCGTGTTTTTTTCACGATTTTCCGTTATTTTTATTTATAGAGGTGAAAAAAAAATACTTATTCATTACAGGAAGAAAAGCATTTGCTACCACCACCATACCAAACTAATTGCACAGACTACGTTCCTCTATGGAGAAAAAGAGGTGGTGTGGGTCCGCTGGATCAGATGGTAATATTCTGAAAAAAAAATCTTTAAAATTTACCCTTTATGGTTTGAGTGCAGTCTTTCAGAGAGACTTTGATCCACAATTTGCTTATTTTAAAAAGGCTCTTGGGCAATCAATGTTTTATTGCGTCTATTGGCATAAAACAGAAGAAACACTCCTAAAGTATTGCATAGTTGTCCAAAATTAAGAATAATTGTTATGATATCAGTTTAAAAAGAATAACTATACTGTTACAAAATTATTTGCCATTTAATGTAACTTTAAATCTTAACTTTAAGTAACTTAACGTCAGACAAAGAATGCGACATAAATTATCTCGATAAAAGTAGTACGTTCTTAACCAGAAAAAATATAATTCCTCAATATTTATAAAAACACCCCGTTTTTACTTCATAACAACTAAAAAATCTATTTTTTATGATATTGCATATTTAAATAGAAAGAGCGATTTCTACAACTTCAAAAATAGCTTCTGGACGTTGATTCCAGAAGTAAACCACCCTGAAAAACCCACCCCTTTTAAAAGAAAAAATAAATAAAAGTGCTTCTGGACGTTAATTCCAGAAGTACTGAATGATGCAGTCAGCTGTGTACAATATTGACACACATATTGAATTTAATAAAAAGCACTGAAGCTTCTGGTTTTTAAAATCAAATGCGCTAATAAATTTAGAAAAAATATTTAAAAGTGAAGTGGCACAAATTTAACCCACAGGGTTCAAAGTTAAACCAAATGACTGTATTGAAGTTCATGATCAGAAATTTCATACGAAACAATTGAAGGGTCAGGGGGGAAAACCACGGTAGTCCACTTTTTGTTGAATTTAAACTGATGCTACCACCTGTTAGAAAAATAAGTGTAATTTCGTTCAGTATTTGCAATATTCGTGAAAAAACACTGTAGTCCATGTATTATTGTCATTTTAGAACAAGTATACTGGGGAAGTTTATGAGTTCGTAAAGTTTAAATTTCGTTTTTCTCAAAATGAATCAAATGTGACTACCGTGGTTTTTCCCCCTGACCCTTCAATTATTACTTCTATAAAGCAGTAAATCACCGCCCGTAAGAGAGGGCAAAGGCAGAAACATGCGACATACGGCCAACTGTGTTATTCCATTCAAGGAAGAGAACCGTCATTTCGAATTTTTCCAGGGGGGGGGGGGGCAAAGGGTGTTTACACAATATAAATTTACCAAAAAACATGCCTACTTACATGTAAATACATTGATTTCCCAAAGTCGGGGGGGGGGGACTC
>JAXGGA010019468.1:0-20042 GCA_038373865.1 Uloborus plumipes
CAAATATTCTTCAAAATTATCTTTATCATCATAAGAAGGCAATCTACCTGTATGCGAACGGGAAATTTTAACAATTTCATGAGAAGCCGTAATATCAAGGCTGCTGTCGTTTCTTTCCGACGCCATTTTTACTTGTAATGAGAAAATTCAATAAAAAGAAATCTCTTACCAATGATGAGATGTAACTGAATAATTTCACTCACTTTTTTTTTTTAAATCCTCGTCGCCATTTTTGTAATGTATGCACAGTGAATTATACCAATATTTATAAAAACAGACATTTTATTTAGCACATACATTCATTCTAGTTCAACTCCATCTTACCTATTTTTATATCCCTGTTGCCATTCCGAATATACATAATACAATCATCACAGATGCTTTCCGATGAAAATGGTCCGATAAACGATACCGGCTTGACGGAGACGACACAATCGTCATTGAATCGGTAGGTAGCCTATTTTAATGCATTTTGCGTGCACCAATATCGAATAGAGACAATATAGGATTTTTCGCTGTCGTTAAGTGGAAAGCGCTCAAAGACGTTTCACAACCGATAGATTTGAAGGGGGGTTGTGCCTTCCCTAGCTCCCTTTGTCTCGCCTCAAGGAAGTCTCGATCTGATGACTCAGACAATAAAATCTAGGGTTTATTGAAGCAACATGAAATCAATAGAATAAAGGAGAGAGATCACACCCACTCCCAAATTATAACTAAATTTATTCATAAAAAGAATATATTTTGATAACTAAAGTGGATTTCTCGTTGTACTAAGTACAGAGGCTACTTTCAGTTGTTGTTGTTGTCTTGTACCAGCTAGGCTGGCAATTTTGGAGCGCGCTGCTTCACTTTTTCAACTGAACCGTCATTTGGCGCGAGATCTGACTTCCACAGTACAACCATGCCGTCAGGATCCGTTCATAGAGTAGGCAACCTTTCACATCACGAAAACACACTCACACAAAGAAAGGACAAGGACAGGAGAGAAAAAGCGTACATACACGCCCCAGTCGGGAATCAAACCCGAAACTCTCCACCCGCAGTCAGAATTTTCTGATCACTAGACAAGATGGCCGGCCCACCTTTCGTTCTTCTTTCTATTTAACAATACTTGATATAAAGTTTCTCTAGTGTTAAATCCACGCTTAAGAAATCGGCTTGTCTATTGGATAAATGTTTTATTTTATTACTTGTTCACGGTACATTATAAAAAAAGATTCACATGATAATGATAATTCTCAAAGGAATAATGTAACAAAAGTAAATTACATTCAAAAACATTTCTGACAAACTTAAAAGATTATAGACAAAATAATATTCATATGTCCCATTAAAATTCAAACAAATACCTTCCGCCCAAGATCGAAATCAGCTTGATCACTAATCCGTATTAAAAATGACTTAAAAAGCGTAAACCCCTTGAGTCCACTGAGATACTTAAGCCCATTCTCTAAGAATATGCCGGCTTATGTCTTCTTAGGCATTTGCTTTTCTCGGGGGAGAGTGCTCTTTCTGACAATCTGCTACAAAAACAACTTTTATGGATGAGGAAAGTGCTATCGAAGCTAGGAATTATGAAATCTAATGCATGAACTACAAAAGAAATATTGCCAAAGAGTTCTTAAAATAATATTCGCTAATGCAAAGCTTCGTCTAGCATGAGAGATGTTTATGTGATATCGCATGAGAGGGAATTTATGGTGGCTCAGCGAAATATGCAATAAATGATGGCCATGGATTTAAAGTAAACTTTTAAAACTTAGCATGATAAATGGATGTTTAATACGTTAAATTATTGACGCAAGCATAAAATAATAGAATAGAAAAACTGAGAAGTTTATTAATATTTATCTCGTGAAGTTTCCCGTTCTTAAAAATTTAATGTTGTTTGTCTCATCCCACTGTCCTATTTTATGGAAACTGAATCAATTAGAGCTGTCTAGTGCTTATTAAAAAACTTTCAGCTTATGCATTCATTTAGGTTTTCCTGTTAGTGTATAATGTATTTATTTATTCATCTATTTCAATACAGTCGTCTCGATAACTCGAAGCCTTATAACTCGAATGTCCCTTTATCTCGAAGGGTTCATTGAATCCCCAGACTCTGAAGAAATCTGTGAGAACTTCCTGTAACTCAAACAACCAAGAACTCGAAGCTTTTAACCTGTACCTTGGGAGTTTCAGTTGTCGAGTCTAGATTGTGAACGAGTGCATAGATAGAGCAATTATTTTTGGACTCTAATCAATTTCTTGCTTTTTTAACAAGCAACTTAAACCAACAAAATAATGCTACATCCAGGCCCGTCATTTAGGGGGTAGGGGGGGTCAATAGCCCCCCCCCCTGACTTTGAGAAATCAATGTATTTACATATAAGTGGGCATGGTTTTTGTTGTTTTCTGGTGAAATTGTATTGTGTTTTTACCCTTTGCCCCCCCCCCCCTGGAAAAACTTGAAATGACCTCCCTGGCTACATCGCTAAGAAGGTAGTTTCCTTCTAACTTAAACCGAACCTAGTGACAAATACTAGTGCTTCCATACAGTTGCTCAATATGAGCGACGAAGAAATCAATAGTTGTCAGTAGCGATAAGTCTTTTATATCACCTATGTAATAATTTAAAGTTTTTATATAGGGCCCAGAATATAGCCCTCAGCTTTGGAGACCCCCTCCCCCTTATCGCTTTCTGATCAGACTACCACTACCTGCATCTGTACACTGTGCAACACTCTACTACTAGAGATGAACAAAAGTCAAATATCGAAAATTTAAAGAAAATATCGGGTTAAGGTAAAGAAAAATAGGTTTTAAAATTTTACTTAAAAACAAAATGCTCCTTTAATATTTTGAAGGCTTCGTTTGAGAAAACCGTTTTCTTTTAGCCAACTGTTGAAGCCTCTGCGTCATTTAGTGGTGCATTTACAGGTCTAGGGTCCAATCAGAATGCATTTTTAAGGGTACTTTTCAGACCTAAAATAGTTTTATGTCCTTTTTTACATCTACTTTGGGGCCCCTTACAAGGACAGTTGCGGTACAGTAAATTCGAGACTGATATCAATTGATTAAAATAATAGTAAAAATAAACAACTTTAGACGAAACCACCCTTTTTTAAACACAGTGTTCAATTTCAACAAAGTAAATAACTCAAAAAAGCAATAAATGTCCTCCTTTACATAGAATACAACTTGAAATGGCAAGTTTATGTCAACTTTAAAACTAAACGATAGCGTAATATTTAAAGGCTTCCAATTTCTGTTTAAAAAAAAATTATATTCCCTTATTTACCAGTACCTCTACGTCCATTCACAATCTTGTTATCTCTAATGAGATAGAACCAGGAGTTTCTTACGTGTATTCTGTGAGCAGCATTTATGGAAGATTCTTAATCTTGTCAGAAATTTCGTCGGAGCGGCAGTTTGCGTGAACGGGGGTCTTTCCAAAACACTATAACCGGATACAATTACGAAAACTCGGGAAAACAAAGCGTGAATTTGTATTTGAATATTTTCTTCTTTCGGAAAATACAGGAGCCTACAGGTAAACTTTAGCGGCTTCATGAAATCAGTTATTGTAAAAACTATTAGCAATGATCAAAAATTGGTCATTTTTGGTGAAAAGTTAAATATCTCACGTGTTTATTAATCTAAAAACTGATTTATTTTAAAAAAAGGAAATTTTTGCTTTTTTTCATTATATAAACAGATAAAATTAAATCATTTTTAATGTATTTTTCCGGAATGTCATATTACAATAAGAAACGAAATTTTGTTTTTCTGAGGTCTGTGACGTTTTCGACTATAACTTATGCCTCTGAATTCGTAAAAGTTTCTAGTTTTAGATTATCACTTTGAATTTTTAAGCTAAAATCGCTTATTAAAGTTGTACAATAATCCCAAATTTACCATATTCAGTAAACCTTGCAAAAGCATTCATTTACTGTATTGTATAATTTTATTATTTTCTAAAAGTGCAATTCTACGGAAACTGGGGCAAATAAAAAATATATCTATATCTATAAAAATGAGTGTATGTATACTTGTTCTCTATATAAATCCACAGTTTGCGTCAGATTTTCATCAAACTTGACACAGAGGTTCCTTGATGTCCTAGAATTCTCATAGGCGGGGTCTTGAAATTTTAAAAAATCTAAAAAGCTCAAATTTAAATTTTTTGTCAAAAAATGACCCTTTTATAGGAATCTAGCCTATTTCTATTGTAATCGAGATAGGCCTTTTAGCATTCAAATTGATGAAATTTAAGATTTTTAAATATGAGTATTTTCCAACAATGATTACGATTAAAGTAATGAATTTTCAATTTAAGGCTCACCTATTTCCTTTTAGCATTGAAATAAGTAAAAAACAATCATAATTCATGTGGACTTTATAAAAAGAACGACGGATTTGAATTTCAAATTTGCAATGCGACAACAGTTGCGTCTGTAATGGAGATAAGCCTTCAGAACGAGAAATAGATTTATTTCTGAGTTATAATAATTTTTAATTTACAGGTGGGAACAATTAATAGAGAAAAGTTAATGTTTTAAATTTGGCGGGTGAGATTGATGCAATTTTTTCACTTCCATGTGCATATATTTCATGCCAGTGGACGCGGCAAAGCACAGACAACATTTATCTTTTTCACCTATTTTCACCTTTTGATAAGACTATTTTTCTGTAAGCGTTTAACTTTCTGTAATATTTTAGGTTTTTTCAAAGTTTGTACCTAAGAGACAGATTGATGCAAATTATTTCATACCCATATGAATAGAACTCTTTCAAACTTTTTTTCCCTGAATGCTATGTTGTATTAATAAACACCCGGGCAACGCCGGGTATTAAGCTAGTAATCTATAAAAATGAGTGTATGTATATATACTTGTTCTCTATAAAAATCCGCAGTTTGTGTCAGATTTTCATCAAACTTGACACAGAGGTTCCTTGGTGCCCTAGAATTCTCATAGGCGGGGTCTTGAAATTTTAAAAAATCTAAAAAGCTAAAATTTAAATTTTTTGTCAAAAAATGACCCTTTTATAGGAATCTAGCCTATTTATATTGTAATCGAGATAGGCCTTTCAGCAATCAAATTGATGAAATTTAAGATTTTTGAATATGAGTATTTTCCAACAATGATTACGATTAAAGTAATGAATTTTCAATTTAAGGCTCACATATTTCCTTTTAGCATTGAAATAAGTAAAAAACAATCATAATTCATGTGGACTTTAGAAAAAGAACCACGGATTTGAATTTCAAATTTGCAATGCGACGACAGTTGCGTCTGTAATGGAGATAAGCCTTCAGAACGAGAAATAGATTTATTTCTGAGTTATAATAATTTTTACTTTGTAGGTGGGAACAATTAATAGAGAAAAGTTAATATTTTAAATTTGGCGGGTGAAATTGATGCAATTTTTTCACTTCCATGTGCATATATTTCATGCCAGTGGAGGCGGCAAAGCACAGACAACATTTATCTTTAATTTTCACCTTTTGATAAGACTATTTTTCTGTAAACGTTTAACTTTCTGTAATATTTTAGTTTTTTTCAAAGTTTGTACCGGATGAATCCTAGTTTAAGGTCCGGCGATAAATTATTAAATCTGGCAACCACAGAATTATCATTGGAAGATTGGTTTGTTTGGCGATTTTAAGCTAAATTATTGCAACCTTAAGCTACAGTTTGAAAAAAAATCGCCAAACCCGGACCCTAAAGTAGGATTTTACCGTTTGTACCTAAGAGACAGATTGATGCAAATTATTTTATACCGATATGAATAGAACTCTTTCAAACTTTTTTTCCCTGAATGCTATGTTGTATTAATAAGCACCCGGGCAACGCCGGGTATTAAGCTAGTAAGTAAATAAAAGACGATATTATTTTAGATATCGCGACGATTATAAAAAAGGGCGAAGAGCCTGGGGAGAGTGCAACAGTTTATAGTTATATTAAAGTTTAACTGACAATTTTACTGCACTGCAAATATAATTGATGTTGTACGTTTTTTCACTAATTACTGCTTTTTATACATCTTTTGGTTGTGTAGAACTCGCACCCCATGTTTTTTGCGCCCATTTTTAAATTTTTAGTCTGTTTTATTAACATAGTAAATTTAAAACCGTTTTTATTAAATAATTATTTTCTCCCTTTTTGTATCGTGTATGAAATTCGGCAGTTGATTTTAAGCACTTTAAGGAAAACATTTTATTTACATTTTCCAGCTTTGCATCAAAAGTTCCCCAATCTTTAATATCGCATATAAAAATTGCTATGATTATCTATATTGCTTTAAAAATATAATACACGAACTTAAGAAAATTTCATAGGATACTAAAATATTTTTCTTTGGAACGAGAAAAAGATCATTACATTTCCAAATTTGAATCATCACGAGCTATTATTGTGCGTTAGGGTTGTGCTAAAATGTAACATCAGTACAAAATATCAGTTACATTACATCTTTCAAACAAAAAATAAAACTACAGCACAACTTGAGAAGGAAAAAAAATAATTTATATTTTTATTTATTATTCGGCGAAACGTTCTTTTTATCGCACTGTCCACTCCAGATAGAACAAGCAACTACAGTGAATCTGGCAATATTTTAAAAAATACTAATTAGTATAATGCCAGTGCTTACTTAATTTGAATTCAGCAGTCAACTAACAAGGGATATCTTTCTTTTTTTAAATTTCAATCATAATAACTTATGAAAGCATTACTCTATGTTATGCCTGTTCTGTAATTTTAAGTTTTTTTATGGGTAGAATGATTTTTTAAAGGCTTATTTGTCTCCTACTTTATGTGAAGTGATCAAAATATTTCTAAATCTTTCATAAGTTACTTATGTACCAAACCATCTATATTTAACTACATATTAAGAAAGGAGAATTAAAATATGTTTAGTTGGCTGAAATTATTTAAGTTGACTAACTGAATTCAGCTTTGTAAGACATAGTTTCTACTCTTTTCGTCAGAATTATCCTATAGAAAAGTATATGAACAGAAAGATAAGTATTTAATAAGGGCAAAAGTAACAACCATATTTATATGTAATGGGCACTTGGAGAACAGTAATCTTCTAAAGTGTGAACACAAGTACGGTTCTAGATTCACTATCAAATTAGTGGAGCATTTTTCGTTCTTAAGATCACGATTTTCTAAGAATGTATCATTTATATAAATTTCTTTGCTTAAAAAGGAATTAAGGAAGGCAAATCAAGTTAATCCACTATTAGAATCAGCACATGAATTGTTTATTCCCCAGCATGTGATATTCCTTTAGTAGTACTAAAGAAGACAACTGCTCCAGACAGGTTGAGACAAGCAAAAAAACTTGTTGTAAAGAATAAAATGAATGCACTAGACTAGCTCAGTTCAAGCAAATCTATCTAGTTTTGAAAGTTCATTAATGTGAATGAAATATCAAACAAGCGAATAATTCTTAAATGGCTTAAGTTTTTTTTTTTTTTTTTTTTTTTTTTTTTAATTTCAAACGCGGAAGAAGAAATGTAGTAAATCAGACGTTCCTGAAAATATTGTATGTATATTTTTAAAATCTTATGTAAATATTTAAACAAAATTTTAAACTAATACTTTGAAAGTACTTCAATTTTCTTAGAACACTCACTTTGTCTTAGAGTAATTTTTTAGTTTATGTCTGCCTTTTATCGGGAATATGTCCCGATTTTCCTGTATAAATATTTAAATGAAAATTAAAACAAATCCTTTTAATGTTTCTCCATATTCATAGCTTGTTTCTTAAGTTTAAGAAATTTTTATTTATACTTGTATGCACCAATATAGGGCAGAACGTAACCTTTATTCGACAACAAACGGAGGAGTGAAATATGTATGATAATAAGCATTTTTAAAAGTTTTTACTATACCAATTAAACTAGGGTATGTTATTTTAATGGAGAAGAACATATTTTGCCTTGAAACTTTCGATGCATATTACCATGGGTGGTGAAATTAGTAAGGACACTGCTCAAATTCTTGAGGTTCACATTTTAAAGAAATAATCCACGAACAATAAAGCTGTTCCGTTCTGTGTATATTAGTTTATCATTATTATTGTTCATTAGAAAACGTAACACAACCAGTCTGCTGAATTTTACAAATAAGTGAGGTTATTCATGCTTTAGTCAATATGTGAAAACAGTTATTGTCGCAAGGTTATATTTAGCGTTTAAAAATGTATTTTCGAAAATTAAGGTGTCTGCCATAGTCAGTAGGTATGTAACACTTACTTGGAAATTAATTTTGCTTTACTTTATGGTTGAACTTTAATATTAAATTCATATTTGAATGGGGTATTATCGAAGCTATACTTTTTTACCATGCTTTTATTTTAACTCTACACAAAACAACTGGTTTTTCTAATACTTGTTATAGAGATTAAGTGCAAAACATGATTGAATGCATGAAATGCCATTATTAGGTCCTTTAACACTGCGCCAAAAGTGAGGCCGAAACAAAAGAAATTCTATTGCAAATCCTATAAAAACAATGTAAAGTTCAAACCTAAGTTATTCCATCATTTCCTGTTACGGTCCAATTTAGAAAGCGTATAATTGAATATAGGCGCATGTATTCCTAAATTGGACTTGTGCAACTTTTTCAAACATATTTTTAAAGAAATTATCATCATATTTACGGAAAACATAAGTACCTTAGGGGGTTCCTGTTCAAATTTGTCTTAAGATGCCCTATTTTATATTTTTGTTTTGCTTCGCATGAAACGACACAAGCCTCCTACTCTTAGGGGGTCCAATGCGGGCGGTCTTAAACCTTAGTTGATTTCTGTCTCCTGCTCGATTACTATCTAATCCAGACTGATGAGCTCTAATAAGGACGAAACCGCCTTCTCTGGATGAGATAATCGCACTGGCGACTTATTACATGTGTTTCTGCCTCAATCGTGGCTTAGGGGAGGTAACTTATTGCTTAGTGCATATTTAAATATTGTTAATAGAAATCTTCAAACTTTAACCCATTAATGCCTGACATTTTTTTCCAAAGATATTTTGTATTCTATTTACAAACAGTGTTTAATGGACAGGAAAAATAATTAAAAAAATATTATGTAAAAATTTATTTTTTTATTAAGGAAAGAAAAATCGTCTCTTAAAAGTTACGATAAACCCCAGAGGGTACATACTTTTTTTACCAAAATGTTTTTCTGCCTACGATATAATATTTAAAAAGACATTTTATAAGAAAAAATAAAATCAGCAATTAACATAAACTGGGAAGCTGGGAATAACTTTGAAAACTTAGCTTTTTTTCTTGATATTGTGAACGATGAAATTTTTGATAAAGATCATATTAAAACTGCTGCAGAACACACTTTACAATGGTTATATGCTGCAATTTGTTAATAACGAATTGAGACAATACCAAGGTACTAATTGAACACTATTATTTGGTTGAAATGTTCATTTTGGGGAAATTCAGACCCTTTTTCGGACCGTCCTTAAAAAGGGACTCTAGGAATTAATGGGTTAACTGCACTACGTAAAAGTAGAGACCATGTTTCTTTGAGTTCATGAAGTCAAACAAGATTCTAACATATTTGGAAAATTCGTAAGATGTTTTGTGCACCATTTGACACGTCTGTTACCGTGGCCCGTAAATATTTTCATTCCCATCTTCTTTCTTTCTCTCTATTTTAAAATTTATTCATGTATTTATCAATTTATTTTTTGAGCAATGACGAATTGTGTTTACTCTCATTTTCGACCTCAGTTCAATTTTTGAGTGGGTGCCTGTGCCACAATTACCTTTCACTTGCCCCTGCAGGTGCGGGACCGTTCCTCTGGTCCCGGGCCTCCTCTCCTTCAGGGCGGTGGCTTTTAAATTTTTCATACACACACACACACACTCAGCCTACACAAAACACACACACACCTATCACAACTCGTGTTTGCAGAACCCATTATTTGAATTCAAGGTTTCAAAATTCAATTTAATATAATTTTTCGATGTCAAACTTATTATTTTTATTTATTTACTTTTGTTTTCTGATTCTTTAAATGTGTTTTTAAAAACAAAATTTTCATCAAAATCAATTGATTTTGTTCCTGTTTTATCTATGGGGGAACAAACGTGTTAAAAAAAAAACAGTAAATATCTAATACGTCAAATTAGATTTCTTTATTTTTTTATTTATTGTATTTTCGCTTTATTTATTTATTGATGGAGTAAGGATAAAATTGTAACTTATGAGCAGTATTCTACGAGCACGCTTTGACAGCTCTATAATTAAGAGCAAGAATCTGAGAGAGTGTCACGCCTGTGATTCATGACCTCTCAGATTTTCTCCCAAAAATTACCAAATGTTTATTATCTTAATGAAAGAACAAATCCAGAATGTTTTGCTCTAAAGTTGAGTTGTTTAGTTTTTATGGACAGTTAAAGGTGAAGGTGGGGCATCAAAAATTAAGCGGATTTTCAAGACATGGAAGTTGCTGTGAGCCAAAACTCTTTAACTCCAATTTTCTTTTTGTGTATGGATTTTTTTACAAAAAATTTATTTTTTCCTGTACATTTTTTGTAAAGGAATTTTTCACATTTCGCCTCAAAGGACTCAACTGTTCTGTTAAGACAAAGAATAGAGTATGACATTGGCAAAAAAAATATTTCAATATGTTGTTGGCAGAGGAAGTTATGACCGTTTGAATATCGGTAAAATATGACATTTTTCATATTTCGGCCTTAAGCAACTAAAAGCACGTTGAACTTTCCTCGGTTATTTAAACATTATTTTTAAGTGCTTACACTGGTCTTTCAAACGACACTACTTTTGCCGTGGCAACTAAAATGTACAAGCTGTTTTTGGACCTCAAAAACACTAAAAAAAATCAAAAATGCCTTGTTTTGAGGGCCTTCACTGACCTTATGGCAACAATTTACCCCAAATTTAACTTTCATTTTGTAAAGTTTCAACCTTCTATATTCCATATACAAAAAGAAAATTGGAGTTAAACAGTTCCTGGTAAGAGTTTTGGCTCACAGCAACTTCCATGTCTTAAAAATCCGCTTAATTTTTGATGCCGTACCTTCATCTTTAGGTATCCATAAAAACTAAACAACTCAACTTTAGAGCAAAACATTCTGGATTTGGTCTTTCAATAAGATAATAAACATTTGGTAATTTTTGGGAGACAATCTGAGAGGTCATGAATCACCTCATAATGCTAGGCGTGAGTTTTTCAGATTCTTGCTCTTAAACATTTCTGTCATAGAGGTATTAATACAATACATCTGTACTGAAAATAAAGTGGTAAAAGCATTGAGAAAGCATATAATTTACAAATAAATAACTACACAAACAAAACAGATGTCTGGTTCTGATGGATAGTTTCTCATGCTGAAGTCCACTTTTTATGCATTGATAGGAAGTAACACCCAAAAAAAATGTATCTGAATTAATGTTTCGAATTTCTTGGTTTTATAACGTATGTTTTTGCTAATGATATACTATTGCATTAAATGAACTGATTTTAGTAAGGAAGTAGGGCAAACTCAAAGATTTTTTGTTTCTCGTTCTGGAGATTTTAAGTTTTGTATCCTCTCACTCCCCCCCCCTCCTTCATGTATTTCTATATTAATGGAATTGGTTTACTTTAGTTTTATGTTTTCTCTTTTTCGATCATTGAACTTCCTTAGTATTATTTTTAATACCCTAGAACTTAAAAAAAAAAAAAAAAAAAAAACATTTTAATACATTTATAAACACACTTAAAACTACTGACACCCTCCACCTCACTCGAACTATTTTTAAAAAGTGGGAAAATGAGAAAATGTGCTTTGATTTATTGGAGAGGCTGTTTTGGCAGAACAAAACCAAATAAATCCACTCCTACCTGTAAGAATATCTTAGCACATCTCAAGCTCTGGTTTCGTTTCCCGTCAAGAGTTCTGATTGGCTGCTCCTCACCTTACGTTTTATGACGTCACGTGACAGATGATTTCTGAAGTCAGGAGTTTCAAGAGAGCGGATTTCGTCTTCCGTTTTACATGAAACATCGCTCAGTTGGCAATAATTTTCAACGAGAAAGTTTTATTGCGAGCAATACCTAAAAGTTTATTGAAATGCTATCACAATTATAAGTAAGGAACATTGAGTTGAATTGTGAATTACATGGTGTGAAAGAATCAATGTACCAAATTACTTATAATAATTTCTACAAATGAATAAACTTTGATTAAACTTAATTTGCAATTAAATTTATTTGCTCATTATTACTATTTATTTATTTTTTTCAGTTTGAATTGTGATAAAAGTATATCTAGTAAGTGTGAAACATTTTCAATATTTACTCTTAACCCTACACTGCATGATTTTTTATTTTTCGTAGAAAAAAATATATGTGTTTGTCAATGTAATAAGAAAACATGGAAAAATATTTTAAAAAATTTAACTCTAAATTTTCACCCCTTTCTAATTAAAAATAGTTTTGTTGCCAAATGGCTACACCATGCATTCAACAGATAAAAATGACTGTAAATGATAATCTTGAAATTAGTTCTGTTTTGTAAAAAAATAGAGGAATTGAACATTTGGTGCACTGTACTCTTGTAATCCTTTACATTTTGACATTTTACATTATTTTTTATATGTACTTGTACTTTCCGATGATCAATCCTGTCAAATCTGATGTCTTTTGGAGGCTCTCTCGCGCAAGCTTTCTTTCTTTTCTCTTTTTTTTTTGGTTTGTAACTAGTTCCTCTGTAGCTAATGGTCTCTTTTTAATACGCTTTTATTAATTTCACATGTGGGTTTGTTTGTATGTATGTATGTATGTATGTAACTCTGAATAAAAGATAAAATTTACGTTCTTTGCAAATATAAAAGTAATATATTTAATATTATTTTTAATACTAAAGGCTAAACTGTATTGCATATTGATGTATTATAAGTACATGTAAACTTAAGTGCGGATATTCAGTAGTTTTGAAAATCAGAGGGAAACCCGTGATGATCACAGCGCATTCCAATGTAAAAGCGTATTTTTTAGTTTTTTTTTCAAAACTATATTTTAAAATTATTAATGACTTTACTTGTCCGTGTAAGCACAACGTTTGTGCTAACTGAAATCTAAAATGAACACGTTTTAAAGGCTTTTCCCTATTGATTTTTTGTTTGTTCACTCTGTTGAACATCAACTAAGCATTGATAATTGCGAGGTCTTATAAACGGTAGAACAGCCGAAAGTACCACTTTTGGGTCCGCATGATTATATTATACCTTCCAAAAAGAGAAAGAAGCTAGCGCGAAACATAAACAAAGCACATACTTCATGAACTATAGAGATGAATCGAAGTGTTCTCTGGATGCTTACTGCATAATGTTGCCAAATGGCTACAGACGTGTATTATGTCCTAGATTTTTTCCAAATAATTATTTTGATGTAAAACGCATCTTAAACGAAAGATAAATGTTTATTTTATTCATGTTATTTTTTTAAAAGACGAAGAAAAATATTTCATTGTAAAAAATAATTTCAAAACATGGTAGTTTGAGTGATTTTAAAAGCTATCCATATGGATTCATTTAAGAGCATGTAACAGACCAGTGCTGCCATGTATGGAGGATAAATGGTGATAATTGCTTTAAATATACCCAATACTTGCTTTTTATGCATTGAGTTGCCTTATGACTACATTCTGCTATTCATAAGGAGGACAAATTGTCCATGTAGCCAATTGGCAACACCATGCAGTGTAGGGTTAAATGCTACTAGTTTACATATGGGTCATTCCGACGAAAATGGTACAAATCATGTCTGAAACTCTTTACTTAAGATTATCAATTTAAATAATTTCCACCAACTAATCATTTTTTTTTTATTGAGTTTCCATTTATTTGTGTATAATGAAGTGTAAATAACTAGTACATGACTCATTTATGAAAGGATTTCAAATATTTTGATCACTTTGTTAACAGAGTGGACATAACAGAGTGACAATAGCCTTTAAAAATATCTGTATAATCACAAAGAAAAGTTAGAATCACAGAACAAGCATAAAGTGGAATAAACAGCCTAAAACTGTAAGTCTGTCTGCAATTTCAAGAAAAAATTTATTTTTTTCATCATGAAATCGGCTCTAACAGAATGGACATCCAACAGTTCAAATTAACTATCATAAGAAAAGAATGAGGCTCACCCTGGTTGTTGACTACATAATTCAATGTAGCAAGCTAATCACGGCAGTTATACTACCTATATTTTTAAAAATATATATCAGATTGAATGCAATTGTTTATTTTATTTCCAAAAGGCATATAACAGAGTGGACAATTCGAAACATAGAAAATCTAGGGACATGGATAAATAATAGTGTTTTTTGGGGAAATTTTTTTTCATTTGCGTAATAATCTGCAGAAATGGTGTCAGAAGCATCTTTTGTGCAGTGCAGCGTCATTTATTTTGTTGTTACATTTCAGTTTAATTTTAAATCACATTTAAAATTCTAACAATTTGAAACTGGAACACGTCATTTTCTCCTTCTTCTGACAAAGATAATTTTTTGTGTCCTTTCTAAATGGATTATACCTAATCAATTGATGCTTGATGGAACAAAATTAAATGGAAAACCAATAAAAAATACACTTAATGGGTGGTAGTTATGAAAATTGATTTAAAAAAAGTCTAAAGTCTCGGACATGATTTGTACCATTTTCGTACCATAGGGTGAGTTCTGGTAAGTGCGTCCACGGGGTAAGTGCGTCCACTGGGAATTAAATGAATACTGTCCTAAAATGGCTTCTGCAACACATCGACTATGTTAGATAACTGTCTAATGATAATTTCAATAGGTAGAATTCAGGCCAGGATTCAATAGACGAAACACAATCAGAAACAACTTAAATGTCTTCAAAAAAACTCTGAAGTAAAGATTGAGAAGGTTTTGTTTCAGTTTCTCTTGTAGTCATACCAAGCAATTGAAGTCAAGAAATGCAAGTTGTTTCTTTTGAGGAATAGCTACTAATAATATACATGGGGTATTTTGATCAAATACTCTTACTAAAATTTGTTTATATGACGGTACGCACTTTCCCTTTCTTTAAAGTAAGGTGGGGTAAGGTATGGTGCGTACCATTATGATGGGGCAAGTGCGTACCACTATCATGAGGCATATGCGTACTATTATGCGGAGCAAATGCGTACCATTATGATGAGGCAAGTGTGTACCATTACGTGGAAAATCCGACTCTCGTAATTCACCTTTAATTTTGCTTATAACTCTTTTATAAGCCGATTATAAATCCGACGTCATTTCCATCAAGTATTTATATTTACATTGAATGCGGCATAAGATTTCAATTTTATTCATTACCTCTGAAATATATTGGCTTTTAGATATCAGTTAGTAAATTTTTCGTTGAAAATAGCGATCATAAACTATACTTAATTTAAACCAGAATGACAAATGAAGCAATGAAATTAAGTGAAACACTAAATAAGGAACCAACTGATTCAAAAAACGAAGGTGGAGTAATGAATAAATTATATTTAAGAAAATTAAGAACACCTTGTGAAAAACTATTTCAATGTACAAGAAAAAAAAAGTACAAGTATCATATCATGATCAATTATTATTATTTTTTTTTTTGCTCTTTATTTTGTGTTTTTTCTTACTGCTGCTGATTCTAATAAGAAAAATATTTTAAAACCGTATTTATTTAAAAAAAAGAAAAAAAAAGCGAATTGTTCACTCAGGTCACCTAACGATCTACCATACAAATAGAATTAAAGAAAATCACAGGGGTACGCACTTACAACAACGCTATTGGACGCACATGTCTCATCTTACATTTAAGAAGGGGTAAGTGCGAACCCTGGCTTAAACACAGACTGATTAATGTATTAAACCAAAATAAACTATGTAGACTATAAGTGATTATTACTAAATAAAAACAACTTACATTTGCTCACTTGGTCTTATTAAAAGGACAGAGGAAGAATCACAGACACAACTCTCTCAATCTTCAAATCACAGTTGTTCGCAAGACACGTGGGATATCACTGATTGCGTTTCATCCATGCAAGCAAGTGCTGATCTCTAGTATTAGGAATTATCCCAAGGCAACTACCTAACATATTTAATATGTGCCAGAAGTTTTTTCCTGCTCATATTCACATAATTTAAGGTGGACGCACTTACCCCGCTAGGTAGGGAAAGTGCGTACCTTAGAATAGGTGTCATAAACCAGGTCACAAAACCTATGCTTATGGTTTATTTGACATATTATATGCTTGAAAATCTTAGTAAAGGATCTGGAAAGAAAACTAAAAAAAATTGTGAGTGTACAAGATTTTTCAACAGAGCAGCATCCTTGAGAACATGAACTTTGAAAAAATGGGGACGCACTTACCAGAACTCACCCTATATTATTACATTATACTGCATTAAGTAGATGACATGCATCATATCGTAAACCTCTAAACAACGGACACCGCTATTTAAGGGACAAAATGTCAGGTAACCTTAGTATCCCTTATTGGAAGGTTTCACCATATTTCCTGAATTAAATATGCTGTAGTGCTATTTTTTAATTGAGAAAGAAACCTGATAAGTTGAGTATAAATTAAATTGCAGTTTAAGAAACTAAAAAATACGCTCTTAAATTATATTTCATGACACTCTAACGAATTTCCCGCTGATTTTCAAAACTACTGAATATCCGCTCTCTCGCTAAGTTTACATGAACTTATAAATACATCAACATGTTATATAGTTTAGCCTTTAGTATTAACAATAGTATTCAATATACAGTGTACTCTCACTTACACGCCGCCTCATTTATGCTTCTTTTTCACTTCATACTACGCTTTTGAATAGTCCCAGCACATTCCATAGCAAGATAATGATAGTATCGTTCGTTTATGCGTCGTTCTAAAGATGAATATTTCACTTATGAGCCGAATTTTCCCTAAAATGCATGAAAATTTATTTATTTTCTTTAAAAAATAAGCATTTTTCTTTACTTTCCTCTTTAACTTTCGTCTTTATTGCTCATGGAAGGCATTTTTTCCGCATGAACTAGAGTTCGGAGAGGACAATTATCTATTATGCATCGTTTTAAAGGAAACAGTTTGTAATTAGGTATGCTACAACTTTTGTTTTCTCTTAATCATTATAGTTACGTTACAGTAATTGCCAAACTGTAGTAAGATGTCCCTTTTCTATAGAAACATTCTTATTCACTCTCTCATTAGAACCTATGTTGAGTTTTAGTCCTTTAAATAGGCTTGTTCACTTATACGTTTCTCTCACTTATGCGCCTTTTTCTGTTGGTCCCTAGGGCAGGCGCATAAGTGAGAGTTCACTGTATTGCTTTTATATTTGCAAAATACGTGACTTTAATCTTTTATTCGAGTTACATGCAAACAACTGAAGCAATTAAAATACATCAGCATGTAATAATATAGTTTAACCTTTAGCATTAATAATTAGCTAAATATTAGGGATGCACCGATTAATTGGCGGCGCCGATTAATCGGCCATAATCGGCAACTTGGCCGATTATTAATAATCGGCAAGATTGTACCGATTAATCGGCGGAAAAAATATTTTCGATCATTAGTTTTCAAAGTGTACCTTCAATAAGAAACAATGAGGAATTATTTAATTAACAGTAAATAAATGTGTTTTCTGCAATCCATTCTTATAATATGTAGCATGTAAGTGTGTGTACAGAGTAAAAACAAAACAAATAGTCCGTGTAGTGCATAAAACTAAAAGGAATATTAAAAGATAACCTTCACGGCCGATATTCATATGACACTGTTAGGAATAATTAAATTCTGTTGTTGTTGCTAATAATTCGGATACAGCAGCTGTTTGATCAAATGTATGATTCCATGCAATTTAATGAGGTCCAGTACTAAGAGTGGTCGTAAATATAGGTCTTCCCGAGCTAGCCGCTAAACAACTGAGGATACATTCCGGGGAAGATGTTACTAGTTTGTACTTGTTGCATGTCTGGAATATTTTCTAGATAGATTCATAAGTCATACATTTTAGATGTCGTCCAGTGATAAATCTATAAATAGCTGTTTGATTTTGTCTGTCCCATCTGAGCTCTGATGAGCCTCCTTAAATTCTTGAATTTTTTTAATTGAAATGCGAAAACGTGAGCATTTCATTTTTTTTTATAAGCAGTTCAAATTTTGACCAAAATTACAATATAAAAATAATGCTCATTGTTGCTATATGTTTTTTAATAAATTAATTTTCTATCTTGAATAAACATTCTCAAAAAGACAATGGTAGCAACATTTTTCTTGCGTGCATGCTTTTGCATGTTAGTGTATTTTATCATCAGAAATATGAAAATTAGTTCAAATAAATTGGAACCAATTTTAATATTATTTTAGTAAAAATGAGGAAATGGGGAAAAAAAAAATAAATTAGTGACTGTTTCTAAAATCCCAATTATAAAAGAAAGGAAAAAAAACTGATGGTGAAATCGGTAGCGTTAAAAGTTACCATCATAATCATTAATCGGCCTGGTCGATTATCAAAAGCCGATTAATCGGTAATCGGTAATCGGCCAATTTGCTTATCGGTGCATCCCTACTAAATATATTACTTTTATATTTGTAAAGAACGTGAATTTAATTGTTCATTCAGAGTTATATACATACCCACATGTGAAACTAATAAAAGCGTATTAAAAACTGAGATTGGCAGAAAATAAAAACCAAATCTCAAGTACTACCAACAAGTGCTACTCGCATGTAATATTTGCAACATTTTGTTAAAAATAAGAGTGGCTTTAAAATTTTCCATGCATAAAAATAGAATGTTTTTTAGTTTCCATCACAGTATTTTGAACATCTTTTTTTTTAATGTAAGATAAAGAAAATCAAATTAATCACCGACAATTTCGAATGCTAAAACTATTTAATTAAATTATTTCCATTTTTTCACATTTTTCTAAACGAAATATGATCAGCATTTGTTCCTGGGAATTTTTCTACCCGCTCTGTTCTCAGAAACTAAAATCAAGGCGTAAATTTAAATATCAACAACTTCAAAAAATAAAACGATTGACCAACAAAGGAATGAACTCTAGGTTGCATCGAAACCCCTTTTTCTTTTAGAAATCCTAAATTTTGGGTTGATAAAAAGTATTCTTTCTTCACCGACAAACGCATACAAAAAAATATCCCGATATATTTATAGAGCTCCCGCACGAGGCTTAAATTTTACAATATTCTTCAAAAAGTCTATTTTTTTTTCATTAAGGACTTTTTTTTAATTTTTGAGTTCTTTGATATAAGCAATGAAACTGAAACTTATTGTTAAAAACCATGTTACACTTATGTACTATTTAGATCAAAACAGTAATGAAACTCAAAAAGGGTCGTACTTCGATAGGAAATTTCTTCAACACTCAGCAGAGGAAAAAAATTAATACTGAAGTGAAAAAAATATATAAAAATAAATAAATAACTTAATAAATAAAAATCATACAACATAAGAAGTTAAAAAAAATTTTACTGAGATTAGCCATAATAAATAGTTTGTAGTGCGTCTACTGCGTGTTATTCGATGGTTATGTTACTCACACGTCATCTTGAGTAAAAGTGACACTTAAGACTAAAAAAATATTAAGATTTAATAAATGGGTTTTATGTTTCTAAAAACCAACTTTACACATTTTTCAAATGTATCATTAATTTTTTTACACTCGCTAAACTTAGAGAAATTTTTGCCTCACAACATGAGCATTAATTTTCAGGGTCGCAAAAATGTTACGTTAGTCACTCTGGTTGAAAAAATATCTACTGTTAGTAATTTTGTTTTAAATTCTTAGCAGAAATGATACATAGATACTATGTACATTGTAAATCCACCAGCATAACTAAAAAATATTTTTTATCCTTTAAGTTACAAGTAAAAACAGTTACAAAATCAGCTCTGAATATTACGTTAGTACACTACTGGAATCGACACAAAAGGAATCGTTTTAATTTATAAACAAGAGATTTAAACTATACTACGCACTGGCATCTGACCCCA
>JAXGGA010019469.1:0-20042 GCA_038373865.1 Uloborus plumipes
AACTACAAGCATATTTGGCTAACAGCAAATCAACTGAGTGTGACATGACTACATGTTTTTAGCCTTAGAAATTAAAAAAAAAAAAAATTCAAACGTAGCTTCACTCCTATTTAGGTATTTTAATGTCTAGTTTTATAAAACTATTTTTAAATACTTATATTATTTCCATCATGTTATCACTATGTGAATGCAGTTTGTTAAGTTATAAGATCTTATATCTCCAGCTGTGAAAGGTTATTCCATTTTTGATAATAGAAATTCTCAATTTTCCTAAATGTTTGTCTTGTATCCCAGTGCAAGAAAGTTGTATCTTAAAATAGTGGAAATGCCACTGAATTCAAAATGAACTATATTTTACTGAGTTTTTCATTTATTAATCTACTAGATCTTTATTTGCGTTATTTTTTAAGCTATCTAAGTTAACCCGTTACCGCCCTGTGATCGATCTATTTGTAGATCACCTCTTTTCAAACTCCTCACTGAAAACTGTACTTTTATAGCATTTCTTATTCTTATTGGCTCTTTTCCAATTGGAACCTATTGAACCAATTTCCAATAGGAAACTAGCCAATAAGAATAAAAAATGATAAAAAGGTATAGTTTTCAGTGAGGAGTCTGAAAAGAGGTGATCTATAAATAGATCACTGGGTGGTAACAGGTTAATACTAGTAGTAACTGGTAGTGAATGGTGAGTTTCATTGTTATTGAGCAGAATAGTATTTATTTGAAAATAATGGTGCTAATAAAAAGTACATCATGCAAATTGTTGTTCAGTCACATGAATGTAAGTTCAAATAAATTAAAATTACATTTTTGTAATGTATTTGAAATTTTCTAATGTTTATTCTGGGAATTTTTTTTTTCTTCTTTCTCCTCTTGCATTGGGATTGCAATTGATGAATGTGTAATGCTAGTTTTTAATACTTGCAAGAATTCAATTTAGTTGATTGACTGCTATTTCCCTGTAAAAAATTAAAAACTGCATTCAAAGAAAAAAAATTCTGAATAATTATTGCTAATTGTAATCCTTTTGCTCTCTTTTCATGCAAATCTGAAGTATTTCAGGTAATGGAGCATACATTTCCAAAAATATTTTTAAATTATTGCTATACCTAACAGCCTCCCAGGAAATCTTTCACATTTTTTCTTCCCAAATCTTAGCTGTTCTGGAAAGATAAGATCCTTGAAATTTATTTTGTGCTATTTATTTTTGTTATGTGTAAAAGCTATTGTTAGAGTTGCAAATGTAATATTGCAATGTATTTGTTATATGTTAATAATGATTGCACATCTGTTATAAATCTTACCAGGCACATATTCAAAAACATTGTTTAAGTGCTCACCTTGGTACTAGTAGGCCTACAGGGGTCTGTCCAAAAATTTTCACAAGGTCATATTTTTGTAAAATATAACAAAAGAAAGTCTAATTTTTTTGTGAAATTTCAAAATGTGAACCAAAAATTTCCAATTTACATGCTGCTTAATTAATAAATGAGTGTGTGAAAGGCGTGTTTTGTTAATTGGAATTTTGTGAAAACTCCTTAAACTAACCCAAATTTCATCTGGCCAAACCCTTGGTTTATTATGTCATTTACATACGTAGCAAAATAAATAAAAGTAAAAATAAATAAATAAAAATGAATTTATCTTTATATACATAAAACACCAACTCCAAAATATGTTTGAAACACAATATGTTAGTGTTTCATTTCATATGTAGCACTACTCCTGTACAATAAAATATAGAGACTTTAAAAATTATATTTGAATATATTTAACATGTTCTTAAAGAAATGATGCATGAAATAACTTTAATTTATTGTGTTGAATCTGCGTTATATAAAAATAAGCGAACATGCAATGTAACTGTAATGCTGAATATCCGGTATCTGGCAAGATGATGAGCCACTGTATACCCAGTATCCGGCAAAATCACTATTTGTTCCATCCTTAAATGTAAGATAGTTTACTATTAAAATGCAAAGCTATTCAATTATTGTACTTATACTTAAGTAAATAACCCTTTGAAAAACACAGGAAAATATGAAAAGTTCACGGAAAATTGTATTGAAAAATATTGTGTAAAATGTTATTACTTCGTATATGAGGAATTTTTTGAGGCTGCCATTTTTGAAGGCCACTCCACTTTTTCTGTGGATGAGTGCTGGTCTGTAAGACCAGTTGTAAGACTAGTTGAGAATTCTTGTTCTTCTGAATGTATTTTTGTTTAAGATTAGAATTTATTAATTAAGGTTTTATTTTTATTTAAATTAGGCATGCCAACAACCTACAATGATTGAAGTGTTGTGTACTAGTGTTGAAAATGCTATTACTTTTTATGGATGTCCTGTTTCTCATACAGATGAATTGAGAAGTGTAATTGCTAAAATCAATAATTTGTGCTCTGGCTATGGAAGACTTGGGAAAAAGCCAACGTTTAGAGGTGTGAGTATAAAGTACATTATACTAAATGTAATTTCTAGTACAACAGTTACAGATGCCCATCCTATGATAAATATAATTCCTTTAATTCTTGAAAAGATTGAAAATTATAATTTTCATGCAGTTTTAAAGTCTAAATTCATGTTTTTTTGTTTTTTTTTTGGATCATGGCAATACTGAAAATGTTATGGCCTGCTTGAAATTTTAATCCTTATAGCATTTGTTAAATGCTTTAATCTATTAAATGGAAGTTTTTTTAACAGGTTTACTTAAAGGTCAAAACTAACATAACTGTTAAGCTGAGGTTTTAATTTAAATTTTAGTTATTGAGGGTGAAGAGGGGGTCAGGTGTTTTAAGAATTGTTTCTTGATTTAGACAAGCATGTTGCTTTCACATTCTCTAGATCAAGAGTGGTTTATATTAAAACAATAAGGAGATTTTACGATTTCAGATCAATGCCGAAGTTAACTCTTTAATGAGAATCCTAAGTAAGATCGGCTGAATGAACAAATTAATTTTTGTTTTGAATAGTTCAAAAAAATTTTGTGCAGCTGGCAAATCTGATTACAAGTTAAATTTTTAAGGTTTTTTAGTTTGAATTTATATTTTAATTGTTGTTTATCCATGAAATTGAGTTTCAACATAAGTAATGTCTTTATTTCTCTATTAGATTTATGCTGCTTTGTATGAAGAAGACCAATCGTGGTATCGTTGTATTGTTGTTCATAGCACTATACCATCTAAACCTGGAATGGTAATGTCATATTACTTTAGTATGTTAGGTTATTTTTTCTAGTAATATTATTAATGTTTTAAATTTTTTTAACGGAACCTTTTTTAAGTAGAAAATATTTTTCAGAAAAATGTTTTATGTTCTGCAATTTCGATTTAGTTTTAAGGCACATAATTTGATCTTAATGCTGGCTCTTTCCTTTTTCAACTCAAAAACTCAAAGTAAAATTAAATTTGCTTTAAAGCTAAACACAAAACTGCTAATGTTTGCTTTTCAACAAATTTCCATCCCTTCTCGACGAATATCTCCATTAATCAAAGTTAGTACCTGATTTTCCTCTGTAAAATCGCCTGAAAATTAAGTTGATTTAAAATCTTACTCTTATTTAAAAACTTCATACTTTTCCTTTATCTTTTATTTTTTAAATTCTCCATTTACAAGAGTAAACCCTAAATGAACTGTAAATTTATTGGAAAATTAGCTTACACGAATTTAATACATGCTTTGCTTCTCCAACTAACATTTTTGCTAAATTTTGATTTAGTTTGAAAATTGCAATTTTCAATCAGTTTTGAAGTCTAAATTCTCTTTTTTTTATTATGGCTACGCTGAAAATGTTATGCCCTGTTTGAAATTTCAATCCTTATGGCATTCTTTAAATGCTTCAATCTATTAAGTGGAAGTTTTTTAACAGGTTTTCTTAAATTAACCCTATTTTTATCTAAATAAAATAAACCAATTGTGTTCCTGTGTTTTTTTTTAAATTTAGTTTTATTTTTTAAAGCATTATTTAGAAAAGTATTCCTAGAGACATACCACATTATCTCTTAATTATTTAAATTTCCTTTTGTTCTCAAAATGAAATATTTTCATGAAGTTATGAAGTTGAATAAAGTTTCTTTAATGTATGTTAATTTCTTTTATCATAAAAGTGTCAAGTACTGTAACAATCCAAATCAAGAACTACATTTTTAATAACCTCGACTATATTGTTTCTTTCAACGTATATACCTGCATATTTGTGCATCTCTAACGTTGGAATAAACTTCACATCTATCGCACAAAGGTATTTATTTTCTACATGATAGCTATTTTTACTTAAAATGAAAGGGTTATAGGGAACTTGCACTACTGTGCAGTTTAACTTGCCCAAAGTGGATATGGGTGATTCTACAAAAATGGGCAAATTTGTGTTCCATACTGATTGCTCTTTTTGTTTTTAATTTAATAAAAAACTATTTTGGGAATATTTTTATGCGTCTTTTGTTCTATAATTTTCGTTATCAACAATGTAAATATTTAATTACTAGGTGACCCGTGCGGAATTCCGCAAAAAAAAAAAAAAAAAAAAACTCTAAACTTAAAATTGAGTTATTCAGGTTCAAAGATTTCATTCCTCGATTGGATGTGTTAGATTTGGTGTCTTAGTTTCGCTCACGCTGAACCTGTATTCGCTCTTGACGACGAACCTCTCTTCTTCGCTCTGTGACTTGTTCCAGTGTTGCAGAATGCCCTCTGACTGGTGGCCTTCCTGTTAGTCTGCCTGTTGGTACCCTGTTCCTTGGAATTGTAAAATCTTGTACGTTTGCACAACATCGCCATCAACTGCCGTCGTTCTGACAACTTTTCAAAGAGATCAAAGACACGTTCACTTTTACAACTACTACAAAAGTGATACCCTATATTAAAATCAAATACCCAAGGCTACTACTAAACTAAATACTAACGTTATCGCAAAACTACCATAGTATTTTGAAACAATAAAAGTTACAATTAAGGTTTACCGAGCTAAGCCTTGGCTTGAAATGTCGCATTTAAAATTGATTTGAACAACAATGGTAACGATTTTAACAGTTGAGCAAAAAATTTAACTTTTTCAAACTTCAATCGCTTATAAGTCGCTTAAACGTGGATTTTCGAGATTCTCGTTACGCGGCGCTAGCGGAGAAACGTTCTAAAGAACGCATTTTTTTTAATCTTTCGAATGAAATCAAAATGGAGACGATACGACAATTATTTCGCTAGATAGAGTCAATTTTGTGCCCAAAAATTGAAGTTCGAATAAAAAACGAACAGACACTTTTTAGAGGGTGGGTCTAATTTTCGTCAATAGCCCGCGGGATAAGCTTCAAAATCATAAATTTTCATGCAATTCGATGAAGAAATGAGCGAGTTTCGACCGGGTATAGGAATCGGCTTAGCGAAATAATATATGGAGATTATTCATTTTTAAAAAAGGATATTCGATTGAAATGTCATCCACATGCCCTGTCCCATAGGTGCAATTTTCACAATCAATGGAATATAGATTTAAAAAAAAATAAGTGATTTTTTTTTTCAAGAGTTTTTTATTTATAAATATGAATGTGTGCAAGATGTAAATCACAAAAAAAAAGCAAAATAATATGAAAATAATATCTCTGAAAGTTAATCTAAACTTTGTCCCAGCGATTATCAGTCATCCACATGTCTAAAAAGTAGATATTTTTCTCTGAAATGTTTTATTTCAAAATCTGGCAACACATCTTAAAATAAAGCATGGAACTTTGTTACTCCTGGCTGAGGATTAATTTTGCTGTTCTGCAATTACTTTTTGATAAAAAGCAAGCTAAACTCAACTTTCAAGGCAAGTATTTTTTATCTTTGTCATTAACATGCCCCACAGAATGCATGTAAAATGTACATGTGAATAAATTTTGATAATGAATAATCCTAAGGCTTACATTTGTGGGTTCTAATTCAAAGTGAAGCCGAAAAATATTCAGATATGACTTTTGGAGAACACAATTACTTGTGATTTGTCATTCACATGCCCTTTTTCTATTGTCATTCACATGCCCTAATATAAGACACGTGGATGAATCAAAAGCCAAACTATGACAGTACAATGTTTAAAAATTATGTCTAACAGTTTACTGGTTAAAAAATTTCATTAATATACCTACTGTGTTTGTGTTATTCACATACTTACTGTATTATATTCACATACCCATTGTGTCATCCACATGTCCTTTTTATCATTCACATATGCCTTCAAAAAAATAAAAATCCAAAAATACAATAAAATACAAACATTTAAGCTCTGCTGATATTCTATTTTAATTATGTAACTTATCAAGTGCTTTGCTGATTTTTTTCAGATTTTTAATTTTAAATTAATTTTTTGAAATTTACATGTTAGAAATATTCCCATTTTTGTAGAATCACCCATATAATACATTTTCACAAACATTGTATCTCAAAGCTAAGGGGACCTTCTCACTCAAGACCAGATTTTTTTTTTCTGGGATTGAAGCAGAGGCTTAGTAGCCAGATT
Organism: Uloborus plumipes; assembly: GCA_038373865.1. Lineage (NCBI taxonomy): Eukaryota > Metazoa > Arthropoda > Arachnida > Araneae > Uloboridae > Uloborus > Uloborus plumipes. Next base: position 6,493 of record JAXGGA010019469.1, read on the forward strand.
TTTGGCTTCCAGATTAGCTGCTGAGATTGGGAACTTTCATTCCCAAAACGTTGCGTCAATCACAACTGACATACTTTATGATATCTGATGCACGATTATTTTTAAAATAACAAAAAAAAAAAACATTTTTGGGGATAACGTTTTCCTGCATTTTCTTCCTAGTACAGCATTGTCCATTTGTTATTATTTGGAGATGAAGACGTTTTTGCAACTAAAAACATGGTTATTTTTTTTTTTACTGTTTGCAGTAGATGCTTTTTTTTTTTTATAATTAGTATGCTGTATGTAATGTTGCTTTGTGTGTATAAAACCATGTTTCCAGATTTCTTGCAGATTAGTTATAACATCTTTTTTATTTAACATTTACTCCAACTTTTAAGCTTTGTACTTTCATGTTTCTCTTCCTTTTCATTTTGTGAAAGTAGACAGTTTTTAAACAGCTATTCTTGCCTCCCCCCAATAAATAAATTCAATTTGTGTGCCCGTTTCAAAAAAAAAAAAGAAAAAAGACGGGCTTTGTGGACTGAACTTTTAAGTTTCCCTTGGCAGGTAAATAGTTAATCTAAACAAGCAGGTTGCTTAAATTTTTGTAACTAGATATGCTTAAATTAAGTTTAACCTGTTAACCGGGGAATTAGCTATTGCTCAACTCGTTTCACAATGGGGACTTTTTTTCGCAGCGATAAGTAGTATCACACCTCAAATAATAAAAGAATATCGTTTTTAACTTATGATTTTTATTTATTTTGATAAAATATTTATATTTTTAGCCATATTTTGTAGAAAATAAAAAGTACTCAAGTCATAAATTTATTACTAATAAAAATATATAAAACACTGAAATTCACAATAAGAATATTCAAATCAGAAAGTTATTACTAACATGTAAGATACTGAAATGCAGACTAAAATGAGTCCAAATTGTGGCAGCTCGAAGTATAGATCATGCAGCGCCCGTTTTCCCGTTAATAGCGCTCAAGTTACAGATTACAAGAACATGAAAATTCATGACGCATCAGCAATATGATGGCATATATATAACCACTCTTAAGATTTAATAGATAAGAACAACGTAGAACGTGATGCGTTCAATATATTACGATTAATTTCCATGACGAAAAATTTCGTCATGCCCATTGCTGTAGGCTTTTATGTATGACGAAATATTTCGTCATACCCAGTTAACAGGTTAAAATCCAAATGCATTTTTAAACCCGCCTCACATATTAAAACAACACCTGAAAACAGTAAGCTGGAATCAAAACTTAAATTATAAAGACCATCTGTAAATAAAATGAAATTAATGTGGTTGCATTTAACAAAAACCAAAAGGTGTATCTTTCCTCTTCTGTGCTATTTAAGGAGATTCCTTTAGCTGTGAAAACAAAATAGGTTTTAATAAAATTCCTCTCTAAATGTTTTCTTTAAGGAGTTTTCCCTAAATGTTTCCTTCAAAGTTAATTTGCATCTAATTCAAGTATTTTCTTAGAAAATTATTATAGATTATTTCTAAAAGAACATTTTGTGAAAGTAGATATGACAATAACTAACCCAGGTGGAAAGTCATATGTCGGCTTTCAGTAAGTGTGAAAATGGAGTATTAATGGTGGGAAAATTTTCTCTTAGAATACTTTATAACAGTTTGAATCTGTAATAATTTAAACACTTATCTTTTCTATTGCTATATTTATTGTTCTGAAATTTGTTTATTTTTCCAGTGCAGAGTATTTTATATTGATTTTGGAAACCAGGAGGAAGTTAGTTATAATAACATAGTGATGTTGCCTGAAGCTGCCCAGAAGATTCCACCTTTGGCTGTCAGATGTACTTTAACCAATCTAGTTTGTGAATTACCCAAAGGGCCATCAAATGTGAGTTGTCATTTTTTTTTGTTACTGTTGATTCTTTGAACTTGTATATGTATAATGACGAATCAGCATACATGCTAAACTATGGCTGGGCAAAAGTTATTCACTATTGAAAATGTATTAATTTTCGTACGCAGACACACGTACATACATAGTACAGGGTCTGTATTCAGGGGTCAATCTAGGGAGAAATTAGGTCCGTTACACTCTTAACAAAATTCAGATAGTAAAAAATGATCTTTACAAAGAAAAGATTTAGAGTAGTGTGAGCTTTATAATTTTTATAGGGGGAAGGGGCCGGGTGACCATACTGACAGGAGGCTTGGCTTGGCGTTTGATGACTCTGTTCATGGCTGTCCTGTTTGCTCAATTTTTTGAATAAAACTTAATGTTTAACTTAATTTAAATGCTTTGCTGCATTTTGAGCTGGCATGGATGCTCTGAAGGATGTTTCATTTGTTTGGAGCATGTGAAGCGAGGAAAACTCGCTTGCTGACGTGTGTTGATACTCTAAAACACTGATGCCCAGCCTTTATCAATCCCGAGGGCCACACATCATATTAAAATTATCCCCCCGTGTCAGAACACTTATAAAATTTCAAAATATTCATTTTTTTTCTAAACAACATTTTAAAGTATGGAAAAGGAAAAACCAATTCGTATTGTTATCATTACTTGATGCTTTTTTTATTAAATGCTTCTACTTTTCAGAATCCAGTTTTTGAACATTTGACTCCAAATTTGTGACTCTGTTACTAATCCTGCTTTTTGGTTTATAACATTGAATAAAACAATGGCCCACATATATCAATATTGCAGTCCGTATCTGGCCCAGGCATAAACTTCTAAAGACAGAAAACAATTCGTTCGATTGAAACAAATAAAGATATGAAACCTAACTATGTACTATAATTTTGAAGTACGATTCATCTGAAAAAAATATTAAAAAACTATATCACATTGCATGTTTTCTTTCTTCTCTTTCTTCCTTTTTTTTTGCCAATATTTTTTTAATGCTTTGGAAAATGATTGTTTTCTTGATTTACCATGTGCAAAATGTTTTCTATGGGGTATTTTGCCTACATATGTTTTTGTCGTTGCTACTTTTAGCAGTTGATAGTTCAAGATGTTTCATTTGTGAAAAACCGTATTTTAAATATTTAATTTTTTTTTTTCAATTAGGTCACATATCTTCACCATTTGGTTAATCAGCGGATGTCTTTGAATGCTACTTATAATCCTGCTATTCCAGAATATGAAGTTCACAGATGCTCTTGTAATGGCATTGATGTCATATCAGAGATTGTTAAAAAAGGCTTTGCTAGTTATAAAACTACAAGGTAGCACACATTTAACTTCAATGCAGTATAGTGTTTTGTAATTGGTATTTCATTGTATAAATTTCATGAGTCTTTTAATGTAATCTAATACATTAATTTTTGCATGATGTTTTTAGTCCTTTAATCGAGTTTCAATGCAGTTGGAAACCATTAAATAATTTATTCGATAGTGTTTCACAAGTCTATATATATAAAATCAAAGTTTGATGACGTCATGAGTCGCGGGTCAAACATACGCAACGTACGATTATGAAAATTGGTACAAAATTAGTCCGCGTACTGGTGGTGTGCATTGCTTGAAATTTTTTAATTCGCCCTAGATTTTTTAAAATTTAATTAAAACTATATAATTCATAGCGTATTCCTCCATTTTTTTGTACTATATGTAGCATTACTTATGAATGGCAATAGTCCTAATTGTCAAATCTTAAGAACAAGATATATTCTCGTGATGATTGATATTATTATTAAAATGCGTTATTAGTTTTTAGATACTGATGTCGGGTAACGTTTAAATATAGATGATGATTGAAATGATACTGTATATTCCTTACGGTATTTTTAGAAAAACTAGCTAGGAGGGAGGTTTCTAGTTTCTAAAAACTAGAAAGGAGTTTTTGTGATTGAAGTAAATTATCTGTTTCTTTTCATGTGCTATTTCGTTTTCAAAGTAAGTAATCCCATTCATTTTTCAGCTTCATTTTTAATCTTTGCGATTTTTGTTTTGTTTTATTTATTGTTGCCGTTGTTTTATTTCTTCAAAGCTACATAGAAACTACCTATCTGGCAATTGGCGATATCATGAATTATTTTGTGTCTTTAATGGATTTTTAAAAGAAAGCAGAAGTAAGGATTGAAACAAGACTTAAAACTTCTATGGAAAGGAAGAGTAATTAGTAGATTAATCAAATTATATCATTGAAAGTTAAAAAAAGGCACCAACTAAAAAAAAACCTGCTGAATAACATGAGAATTCCTTTTAAAAAAACTCGCCAAAGCAACTTTAACTTTAAATGCTGCATTAACATGTAACAAAATCTGCTAAATAAATATATCGATTCACTGATAAAGGTTGAAAGCTTCATTAAATGCAAAATTAGAGAAAGAAGATGATTTTATGGTCTAAAAATTTGGCAACAATAGGAAAAAAGAAAAACTGCCAAAAATCTCAGTTGTTAAAATATTCTTAGAAACATTACTGAGAAAGAATTCTCCACGTGTTTTTAAAGGTATTGGTGTCACGATCATTTCAGAAGTCTTATTATGTAAACTAAAAGATCCGCCCAACAAATTTTTGACGATCAAAAATCATCAAAAGTTTTGAGGTAACCCTCAAAACTTTTGATGATTTTGAATGAACTTTTGATGATTCTTTTTGAATAGTTTTATAAGGTACTAAAATGAAAACAACGATGGTAAATTTCTCGCCTCTTTGGCACGGACGTTCCACTAAAATTAAAAATAAATCTTCAAGTAAAGAAAGCAGGCCATTAGCTGAAACTAAAATTTCGTTGAAATGAAAAATGATGAAAAAGCAAAAAAATAGGTACCACGTATTAATACTCCATTACAGCTACAGATTTGGCGTTTTTCTTTTTTGGCGGTTGTTGTTTCTACCGCGCACGTAGATATTTAACCCCAAAAAAAGCCGAATAAAGCGCCAAATTTTTTTTAACCGCCAAATCTGTAGCTGCGGTGAAGTTAATACGGAAGCAGTGGCGTAGCTAGGGGTTGGCAGAAGTGGCTCTTGCCACGTGCGCAGCAGTTTGGGGGGCGGAATTTTGACCGATTAAAAAAAAAATACGCAACGAATTGCAAGAATTATTGTTTTTTCGAATTTATGGGAAATGATGGGGAAAAGGTATGGACACCTTGAACTAAAAGTGTTACAAAGGGGAAAATTCTAAAATTGTGGAATGAAATTTCAATTTTACCTTATAATAGGAACAAGCAAACATATCATGCTTACATAAAATTCGAGGAAACACTGAGCATCGTGAAAAACGCTTAAAGAAAGAAAAAAGAATATCAAAGTTGCAATATTGTCCACAAATTTTCGGAATCTAAATGAAAAATTTTGGGAGGTCACAATAACCTACCGTGACCAAGTATCAAGGCGACTCCTGGGGGGGGGGGGGCGCAATTTCTAAAGTTTGCCACTAGCGCTGGACCCCATAGCTACGCTACTGTACGGAAGTATACAAAAAACATAATAATGTTTGTTAAATATGGTAAATTTCGCCAAGCATGAATGTATTCTCAGTTTCAGAGCTTGATTGCGCCACCTTGAGGTGATTTAAGATATTAGCTAAAGAGGTAAAGCATTGCAATATTTGCGAGTACGAAGCAGATGTCTTTTTTTCTCCAACAAACGTTGGTAAAATTAAGCTTTAATTTTTCATTGTATTTGCAGTACAGAGCTTTTTATTCAGGAATTATGAATACAGCGACCAGCAAAAATCGGTTAAATTTGACCACGGGCAAAACCGTGGCGGATAACTCTAGTTGTAAATAAAATTTTTACATTTGGCCTTTCATTTTCACTACATTATCCTAAGAATTTACTCATAACTAAGTTGCAATTACTAACAAAAGTAAAATAACATTGTCTTTCAGTAATTTCAAAAGGTTTGGTTTGGTCCTGATCAGCAAATCTATTTTAACTCGATCCAAATTTATAAGAATACATGTTGTTAGTTTTAATTTTACTATCTGAAAGGCACATATAGGCAAAAACAACCAACATTTAAAGATTCTGCTTAGTGCTAGAAATAATCAAACACAGCTATCTTCTCCAAGGCAATCTGTTTTGTATATTTCTAATATTACATACTTTACACTGGTTAATTTAACGGTTTTCTGGTGCGTTCTGTTTTTGATCTGTTATGGAGTTAAATAGGCCTGCTGATTTCAATACTGTAGATAAAGATACTTTTTTCTACCCACATGTGCCTATTTTCTGCCTATCACATGAGCATATCACATGGAATCGTACTGTTGTCCAATTGGGGCTGACACTAACCTCTTCAAACTGATATAAAGTGTTTCTTTTCCAAATTATTATTGGTGGTAAATTTTTAAATGATTATTGTCAGGGCAGATAATTAAAGGATCAAAAACTAATGTATAAAATTTCTACATTCATCAGTAACATAAAATGGTTTTTAAAAAATACTGTGTGTGCAAAGAAAATGATTACAGCAAACTTTTTTTTCTTTTGTCCAATATTTTGTGAATTGGTTACTTTGATCTCCTTGCAGTTTAAAAATTTGGTGTGTTAGAGTAGCACTTGGATAATTTTTAGACTAAGAGGTCTTAAGTTTAGCTAAAAAAAAAAAAAAGTAAAGATCTAAAACATACAAAAGCTGTTCTCTAGTGTTAATAATTAGTAATGGAAACATTCAAAGAATCATTTTTAATGAAAACTATTTTTAACCGACTTCAACAAAGGAGGAGGTTATACAATTCGTCGGAGAAATTTTTTTTTTTGTATGTTATAAGATTACTCGAAGATGCCTGGACCGATTTCAAAAATTCTTTTTTTGTTAGAAAGGTCTTTCTTTCCGATTGGTCCCATCCTCTCGTGGTCCGGGTTCGATAACGGGAACCTGCAGAAATCTTTCGAAAAAGAAATTGGGATCACAGTAATCGTAATAATGACCATTTTGAACGCCAGGCTTCTCTGGATTTCATAATGAAATTCATTTCTATGGTCTTTTTGAAAATTTTAAACCGAGTATCTTTCTATGTACTGCTTTTTCTCCTGAACTCCAACGAACTGAAAGTCGTACCAGGTACTAATTGATTCGTAATATTTCAGGTTTTATTAGTCTTAATTTACATTAGGTTTAATAAAGGAATTCTGAAGAAAGTGAGGAAAATCTCCAAATTTTTGCTCAAATTTAAAGCGATTTGTCCTAAATGATTAAATATGAAATCCATTGTTACAAAACGTGATTGATATGAAACAGTTATTATAATGATAATGAAAATTTTGAATGAAGGTTTAACTGAAGCAAACAGCGGACCACGTACGTAATACGTCGTAAAATTTTATGAACTGCGAAAATCTAGTGTTGTTTTGAAATATAAATTAGTTGAAAAGCCGTTAATATTTAGCCTTTGATTAAACTAGTACACAAATAAATACCAGAGAATAACAAGGATTATTTTTTAGTGTCAATCGTTTAAAATTTTAGACGCGTTGATACTTTTGGAAATGTCCTAGATCAGCTGACTATACAACTTCAATGCAAAATAAAAAAAATCTTGTTAATATAATAAATTAGAATGTTTCATAAGTTGTTAAATAGTTAAAATAATAAACTAACGCATCTAATATGGTGAGAAAATTTGTTTGATATGTTTCTGAAGAAGAGCCAAAATGTGTGATTTTGTATAACAACTGTAATACATAACTTGTTCAATTTACTCCAAAGAATAAAAATACCTTTATCCTGTTATCAATTACCAACCTTGACGTTGTTTAAAATTGTTTTTTTTTTTTCTTCTATTAAAGTGTTGCATGTTGTCTGTTTCAGCACATCTGCAAAAAGTCCCTGTCCTGCTGGCAAATCTGTTGGAATGAACTTGAAAATGAATTCCAAGGATGATATAAAGGCTCCTGTGTCTAATGGGATGAAATGCAATGGAGTTCATGTACCCAGTTCAAAAGAAACCAAGGCTAAACTTGTAGCTGCATATAAAACAAATGACAAAAACAAAGATCCGAAACACGTCCCAGAAGTTAGGTCTAAAAATTTGAGCAAGGATGTTAAGCCGAAATCTATTAAGAAAAATGAAGCTAAAACTGAGGCTGCACCAAAAATGATCATTAAACGTGGGAGTGAAATTAATAACGTCCTTGGGACACCACAACTTGCAACAAATAATTCTAACAGTGTAATTGAGAAATCCTATCTTCTTAAGGTAATCATTGATTATCTTTTAGTTGTAGTTTCAACATGTTACTTGATGTATGTACATTGTGCCATTTATTGTAGTGTTTTTTTTTACTATTGATTTTTTTTTTAATTCTCTAAAATTTGTTTTCTAGATGGACTCTGTCCTCTCAAGCTTGAAGGTCACAAATAATATTCGAGATCTAGTTTCACTTTCTACTGATGACAGTATTATAAATGATGCTGTGAAATTTTTAGTTGATGAAATGAAAATAGAATATGCCCAAGGGGATTCAAAGGAAGAAGTGCTTGAAGAAGCTTCAAAAATGTATTCAGAAATTCTGAGTGAAATACGAAATTGTACTTCTGAAGTAAGGTTTTTGTTTTGGTGCAAATGCTCTCTGCTTTGAAATTTCTATATCACTTGAGGGATTTTCCATTTGATTTTTCAATTTGCTATGAGCATTTATCAATTACATCTCAGTTCTAAGAGCCTGTGCATTCTCTGTATTTTAATTCTTTAGTAATTATTTATTCATTTTATTTCTTTAGTTTTTTTTGTGTATGTGTGTGTTTAGTTGGAAGGCTTGGACTAAAATCTACAGTACGAATACAAGTTTGAAATTTGATACAAAACTAGTTTGAAACCTGAGCATATGCACTTTGAAATGCTGTTTTTATTATTTTTTTAAAGTTTCCACATTCGCCAATTTCAGGAAAAAAAAAAAAACTCAATATATTGTCATTATGTGCCTAATACTGAACTTACACTCGATAGACTATAATGATGTGGTGAACTAACGCAACAAACTCGGAATGTAAAGCAATCTGCAGGGAGCTGCTTGCAATTCCCGAGATTTAATTTGCTGTAGGGAGCAGGATGTGGTAGCCCCAAAGTAAATATTTAAAATGTTTTCCTGCTCACTCTTAAAGCACTATTGTGCTGTTTTTGTTCCTTTTGCACATTTCATTTAGTTGTTGTTGTAATTTCAGATCTCAAATGCGAAAAACTGTCAAATGTCATTAAATTTGAAAGTGCTATTAAAGTAAATTAATTGTTATGCAGCAAGAAAATATTTCCCCACAAAAGCAGAACTGGAATAATTCATTGCATTCTGGCACTAGTACAGCTCTTATCAATAGTGTCAGCCTGACTTGCAGGATTTTGGAGCAAGTACTGGTATATGCATAATATGTTCAGGGATGAAAATCATCCGCGGATCCGCGATTTTCCGCTTCTTGTATTTTTTTCTTTCTTTCCACGATCTGAAACTTAATATTGCAACGAGTTTGGAAAAAAAAATACTTATCATTAAAATAAAGCTTAAAATAAGTTGATTTAAAGTAGTAGAGGTTGAAATTACTTTCAACTTCTAAAATAATGGAAATATTTTTTGGATGCAGCAGGATTGAAACTTTAAGAACGACATGCAATTTCTATTTTGGCATGCTGCCAAAAATATAAGTTTCCGTTGTAGGGAGTAGAAATTCAGAAAATTCAGCTAAAATATTAGATATTTGTCAAAAAATCGTAAAAATTATTTTGATTTTTATGATTTAAGTAACTGAAGCCCATACAAAATTAGTTAGAGAATTCATTTTTTGCAGAACACATATCTAATTCATCTAAAATTACACCCTCCCCCCCCTTTTTTTTCTTGATTTCTGCAATGTTGTGGATGACTTAAAAAGAAATAGGGAATGTGCAATTTAGTGACTTTACAAATAGTTAAAAATGCCTTCAATCTGCTTATTTTACTCAAGATTTTTCACTTCAAATTAAGAGGAAATCTCGCATAAATGTAATTCATTATATTTTTAAAAAATCTATTGGAATACTAAGCTGCGCAATTTTTCCTCTTTTTTGATTTTAATCTGTTTTCATCCCTGTATGTTATTTTATGTAATGTATTCTTTATTTCTTAATATTGCCAGTGCAATGATATCTTTCTTTTGCCAATAAAAATTACCTTTTTATTTAAATATCAGAATAAAATATGTATATGTTTACATTATTCATCATTGAAACTTTTTAAAATAATATTACTACTTTCTTTATTTTGCTAGGAACTTTTGCCAGATTTAAAATCACAAAGAGATTTGCAACGAGATGTCCTTTTCAAAGCATTAAAAGAATATGTTGAGAACTTTGATAGGTCTATTCTGGAAAGAAGAAATTCAATGCAGGTAATGATTTTGTAAAATCATTACTTAACACCCCTTTTATGTTAAGCTTGTCAATTATTATTATGTTAAGCAATCAAAAGAATTTTTTGAAGCAGTCCAATGCAAGTAATTTTCGATTTTTTTTTAAAATTGCAATTCTAACTTTATATTCATAGTTTTATGTGTTGTGATACATTTTGGAGCATTATGCTGATTCTGCTAGTTGTAAGCAGTGTATTGTAACGTTGATTTAACTTTGCATGTGTGTTTATGTCCTGCTAGTTGTAGGTGGGGTATTAACATAGAAATATGAGTGAGTGAATTCATTTTGACAGATCCATCATAATTATTTTTGTGATGTCCAATCAATTTTAAAACATGTTAATTTCATTTTCCTTCTTTTAAAATCTTTTATTTCCTAAGAAATTCTTTAAAATGTTGATAAATTTTTCTCTGATGTTCTTAAATTTTTTGCCTGCTGTAAGGAACATGCATTATCACTAGTAAGCAACAAGAAATTTAAGCCTCTTTTGAAACTTTTTTTTAATTTAAAAGCAATAGATTTTTAAATTAATTGATTTTTTTTTTATTTCATGCAAGTAAAACTAATTATTTCAATTTTCGCAACATCCTACCAGATTTCCTAATTCTAAATTTCAGTTCTTGTGCCCTCTCGATTTAAGAACTACTTATACTTTTAACCTGTTAACTGGGTATGACGAAATATTTCGTCATAAATAAAAGCCTACAGCAATGGGCATGACGAAATATTTCGTCATACATAAAAGCCTACAGCAATGGGCATGACGAAATTTTTTGTCATACATAAAAGCCTACAGCAATGGGCATGACGAAATTTTTCGTCATGGAAATTAATCGTAATATATTGAATGCATCGGCATCGCGTTCTACGTTGTTCTTATCTATTAAATCTTAGAGTGAATAAATATATGCCATCATATTGTCGATGCGTCAAGAATTTTCATGTTCTTGTAATCTAACTTGAGCGCTATTAACGGGAAAACGGGCGCTGCATGATCTACTTTGAGCTGCCACAATTTGGATTCATTTTAGTCTGCATTTCAGTATATAACATGTTAGTAATAACTTTCTGATGTGAATGTTCTTATTGTGAATTTCAGTGTTTTATATATTTTTATTATTGAAGTGTATTATTTACATACTGAGGTGTGATTTATTATTTGAGGTGTGATATTACTTATCGCTGCGAAAAAAAAGTCCCCATTGTGAAACGAGTTGAGCAATAGCTAATTCCCCAGTTAACAGGTTAAAATCCCTTTTACTCTTAAACTTTTGTTGCTAAATTTGTTCATGCAAAGTTCCCCTGATTTTAAGCATAAGCTTCCTGATCTTTCATCTTTCAATGTTGGTATGCAGCTATGGTTAAAAGAAAACTTTCAGAAATTCGCCGAGTATTTGTTTAGCCCCTCATTGTGAGTGATTCCGCTTAGGTACCATGCAGCTAAAATATATCTTATTCAATTAATGTTGCATTAATATGACATAAATACAGATTTTTTAAATGAGAGACTATTTAAAGCACTAATTTCTGCATCTGGTAAGTATTCTGGAGACAATTTTTCAATTTACAGGCTACTAAAGCAACTATTTTTAGTAGCAAAACTCAGTGGCAGCCCTGAGTACGTGCCTTTCTTGAACTTGAGTCTGAATCCATGATGTTTTATGAAGCTGTTTTGCTTTTGTTATTTATAATTATAGGATGTTGTAACATGCACTAAGTATAGCATCTTCCTGAACATTTTGATTTTTGAAATAATATCTTTGTGCATGAATATAATAGCATAGATACAAGGTTGTTAAGAGCACAAATGCGCAGGGCCTTTTGTCAGATGTATGTGCATCCATAAGCTCACAATTTTTGGCATTGAGAAAGGCGTTCCTTGTCGTGCCGAAACACGTGTCTGCAGTATTCGTGCACATTTGTGTTTTTAAAAACGTTGTATCTATGTTATTATTTTGATTTATGTTCGAATAGTTGGCTCTAATTATAACATCTATTTTATTTTTTACCCTTCAGAAACTTATAATGGATTTAGAAAGTAATTCAAATGCCTGGATGAATGTTTATTTGGAAGGAACACCTGAAACAGTTGAAGAGCTTCTGTTAGAGTACAAAAAAGTTAAGGTTTGTAATTTCATTAAATTCATATGTATAACTCTTTTGGAAAATGTTAAAACTGCGATCTTTGGCATGTAATTCTTTGATGGAGGTAATCCATAATTATTGCAAACATTTTTAAAGCACAAGCCTTTCAATACAGGATTTTAACGGATTTGAAAAAGTGCTATGCATGAGCTTCTTTAAGTAATTGCAATTCAGAAAAGCTTTAAATAATTAAATTATTAATTTGTATTTTGATTCCAGGATGCAAGAAAAACTTTTATACAGAATGCAAGAGAGAATACGAATGAAAAGCATAAATGTTTAATGGACTGTTTCAGTGCACTTCAGCAGGTTTGTAAGCATTGGAAATTTTATCTTTTTTTTCCAAAATTAAAATAAAATCTGTGTGTGTTTTATGCTTCAACTGCGTATTTCAGTTTTTCTAAATATACTTTTCCTATTTTTGTTCATCTGAATTTTTTCAGTCCTTTAACTTGCTTTCATTGTCAACAATCGTTCAAATTCTCTTTGTGTGTTCCCAATCTCCTTTTGCCTTTGGCTGCTGTATAGCTCTGTTTCTTTTTTTAGGTAAATATTATTTCTCCGAAAATGTATTAGCATTTTTGATATTTTTTGGCTAAATGTCTAATAAATAATGCTTTTTTTCAATTTTATTTTCTAAATTAATGTTTTATTTGTTATTTCTTTTCTCTTACCAGTGCTCCTCTATTATCAATGTGTACTGCACAAGAATTTAATTTAAGCATGCTTACATTAAGCTTCACCTTAAACATAATTTTACAATTGTTATAAGTCAAAAAAATTGTTCTGGTATTCATATACAGAAAATGAGATGCCTAGAAAGTCTCCTTATCATTTCTTATTGAAATCTTAACTTTTTCTTGGCATGAGGACACTAAAAAATTGATAATGTGGGTAGCGTGGTCCAAAAGTGGATTCTCTAACATATGAAGCCTTAGTGGTTGAACCAATAGAACGGAAAATTTTGCAATAGGTATTTGAAGGTATGCACCCAAGATTGTGATGATTGTAAACAATGCTGTACTTATAATTACGGTTACCAAGAACAAATTTCAAAAGGCAATAACTAATTTTTTCTTGTGTAAAT